>WBNH01001299.1:56961-69183 GCA_013401255.1 Urocolius indicus
GCTGCCCCGCTCCCTGCCCCGCTGCCCTCCCCGCCGCGCTTCCCAGCGCCACCCGATCCGTCTGCAGCCGGGACGTGTTCCCTCTGCCTCGCCGCGTTGCTGCGATCGCGTGGCATCGCATGGCATGGCATGGCATGGCATCGCATGGCATGGCATCGCATGGCATGGCATGGCATCGCATGGCATCGCATGGCATGGCATGGCATGGCATGGCATCGCATGGCATCGCATGGCATGGCATGGCATGGCAGGGCGTGGCATGGCATCGCATGGCATCGCATGGCATGGCATGGCATGGCATCGCATGGCATCGCATGGCATGGCATGGCATGGCGGAGCGGAGCGGCGGCTGCTCGGGGCCGGCCGGCAGCAGTGACGGGGCTCATCCCCGTGCCCCGAGCCGTGCGCGCTCCGCGTCCCCTGAGGCGCAGGGAACAGCCTTCCCAGACCGCCGCCAGCCCCACAGTGACCCGGCCCCGGCGGCCACCCCGGGCAGCTCCTTGGGCTCTCCTGGCAGCGGCAGCGGGGCGGGGGGAGCCGCGATGCCCGCAGCGCCCCGCGCTGGCACCGGGCGCTAGGACCGAGCCGCGGGGAGCGCGGCGGGGAAGGGCAGAGGAGGAGGAAAGGGCCGGGGGAGGAGAAAGAAACTCACCGTGCAGAGCCCAGCCGGCGGCCAGGCACAGGGTGACGGTGCCCACGACGGCGCCCCGCCGCCGGCAGCCCTGCGGCGCTCTCATCAGGCAGGAGCCGCTGCCTCGGGGGTTGCATCCGAGGGGCCGGGCCGGCCAGCGCGGCACGACCTGGGGGGTACCCGCCGCGAGCCTGTGCCTCGCCACTCTGCCGCCTGTCCCTCCCTCCTCTCCCGTCCCTCCCGTCCCTCCCTCCTGTGCCGCCGCGCCGGGGCTGGGGGCAGCTTCCCGGCCGCGCGCTCCGCTCCGCTCCGCTCCGCAGCGGCCGCGGGCTCTCCCGCGCCTCACACCCCGCCATCCTCCGACACGGATGGGAGATGCAATTGGCCGAGGAAGGGAAAGCGCTGCCCGGCCGCCGCCATCGGCCCAGCCAGGAAATGAGCCGGCACGGGCGGCCGGGGAGACCGCAGCCCTGCCCAGACCCCGGCCGCGGCGGGGGGATCGAGCCGGGGGTCGGGACTCTGGGGCCGGGCTGCTTCGAGTTTGGGGTGTTTTTGTGTGATTGCTGAGGAAACGCGCCATCGCCAGGGAAATTTCCCTTTGGAGTGTTATAAAGCACTTGCCCCGAGGAGCCCGGTGATGCTGCGGGTGGGATGGTGGGGCCGGGCAGCATCGCCGTGTCCCCGGGGGTCGGCTTGGATGACCACGCTGGGCTCACATCCCACCGTACCCGGCACAAGCGCTCGGCGCTCTTCTCCTTCTTCCATGTTCTTCCAGAGGAGATTCCCAGAAATACTCGTCCTCTGTTTCAGAAATCATGGGACAGCACGAGTTAGAACAAAACGTGATGAGAAAACATGCACGTGCCCTCATCCTGACACTTCATCCCTGGTCAGTGGGGGATGCTGCCAGAAGCCATGGGCATCCCCAGGAGAGCAACCCCTCTGCCCAGCAAAAGGACTACACGCTGGAGGTGGCTCTTGTGCAGATCATCCAACCCGTCTTCCTTGTGTTTGCCTCTCAAGTTTTCTTTAGCAGGGTGTGGATAAAAGAGAAACATCTCAGTCTGCCGGCCAGCACAGGCTTCCTGGGGTGGATGGGAGGAAAGGGCGATAAGCCACACGAGGAGGGATGGTCTGCTGGAGCCCTCTGCACTGGGCAGTCGTGTCTCCACTGCACTGCAGGGACTAGTGCAGGTTTCCCTACACACTGCTTGTCTGTGAGGATGTCAAGTGAGCCCTGCAGGGTTCTGGATGGCCAAAGCACAGCCCTGGGTAAGATCTGGGCCGGAGCAGGGCTGTGCTTGCTTGCTGCTTGGCTGCAGGGGACCTGCTCCCACTGGGCTTTCCAAGTGTGATGCATGACAAGGCTTCCACATGACATAATGGTTTCCTACTTGCACACTTCAGAGGGAGTCTTCCTAGGCCTTAGGTGAGGCTTTTACAAGAGAAGCTGCAACCTACATGCATTCAAGAGTCCATCTTTTATTTGAGGAGTAATAAAATCACTGACTTCCTTGACTTCTGGTGTATCTCTTTGAAACTTCATCAGAGTCAGCAGAAGGGACAGGGGAGGACATGTCAGTCAAGACATGCTGCCCAAATATTTGATCTCACATAGGTTTTGCAGCCTGCCGTGGTGCTAGGGATGCCTAAAAGCACGACTGCACTTCGTTTGCAGAGGCAGCCTACAAGGTGCTTCCCCTCCGTCCCATCTGCCTGACAGCTCCCGTGCCTTGCTAAGTACCCTCTGCTACATCAGACCAGCATTGTGTGTGAGTGTCCCTGCTGAAAATGAAGTTCTCAGTGGCAAAATTTCTTCCTGACCCCATTGCTTTGTGGCAATTTTCTTTATTAAACCATTGAAGAAGGTTTCATGGTAGTGTAAATTTATGTTGTTTTGCATTTTCATTTATTTAAAACTTTAAATTGCTTTTGAGCTCTTGGCCCAGTGACCTATTTTGGCAGCACAATGTATGGGGCATACACTCATATAAAATGAAATGAACTTTCGGTAATTTAAAATGTATCACTCTGATTCCATTGATTTAATCTGCTCTATTGGAAAGATAGATGTTAGTCATGAAATTGAAATCCACTTCTGGACTTCTTCCCAGATATTGGCAGTTTTGGCTTTGCAGTATAGGTCAAATGTTCAATCCTGGGATAAGAAACAGGTGTTTGTTTTCAGCATTGATAATTAGGAGCAAAGAGCTTTCAGCTTCCTTCTGTCTAAAGGGAAAATTGTGAAATGTCTGGAGACTGAGCTTTTTAAATATAAACTGCACCTCAAGAAATACAGGGGCCCTTATGACAAAATGCCTAATATTAAGAAAACATTTAATCAGTTTGGGGACCACAGGGTGCAGCCCCATCAACAGGTGAGTGCAGAGAAAAACCCTTGACTTCAGGGGGTGCCATCATAGCAGTGTTGTTGGTTAGCAGCCAGCCTGACCAAATTTATCCTTGATGCTTGGCCTCTCTGAGTCCCAACACCATCTGCTTCCCAGCACCCCAAATGGAACGGGGAATGAGCTTCATAGAATCATAGAATGGTAGGGTTGGAAGGGACCTTTAGAGATCATCTAGTCCAACCTCCCTGCAGAAGCAGGTTCACCTAGATCAGGTCACATAGGAACATATCCAGGCAGATCTTGAAGACCTCCAAGGAAGGAGACTCCACAACCCCTCTGGGCAGCCTGTGCCAGGGCTCCCTCACCTCAACAGTAACATAGTTTTTTTCTTACATTTAAGTGGAACTTTTTGTGTTCCAGCCTCTTTCCATTACCCCTTGTCCTGTTGCTAGCTACAATAGAAAAAAAGGGATGCTCCAACCTCCTGACACTCACACTTTAGGTATTTGTAAATGTTAATAAGATCTCCCCTCAGTCTTCTCTAGACTAAACAGCCCCAGTTCCTGCAGCCTTTCCTCATAAGGAAGATGTTCCAGTCCCCTGATCATCTTGGTGGCCCTGTGCAGGACTCTCTCCAGAAGTTCTCTGTCCCTCTTGAGCTGAGGAGCTCAGAACTGGACACAGGACTCCAGATGAGGCCTCAGCAGGGCAGAGGAGAGGAGGAGAAGAACCTCCCTTGACCTGCTGGCCACACTCTTCTTGACGCATCCCAGGCTGCCATTGACCTTGTTGGCCACGAGGGCACATTGCTGGCTCATGTTTAGTTTATTATAAATCAAGACTCCCAAGTTTCTTTCTGCAGAGCTGCTCTCCAGCAGGTCAATCCCCAGCCTGTGCTGGTGCATGGGGTTGTTCCTTCCTAGATGCAGGATTCTGCCCTTGTCCTTTTTGACCTTCATGAGGTTCCTCTCTGCCCAGGTCTCAAGCTGGTTGAGATCCCACTGAATGGCAGCACAGCCTCTGGGGAATCAGCCAGTCCTCCTAGTTTGGTGTCAGCAACGAACTTGCTTTCCTGCTGTTGGTACGGGGTTTGATGGTGATGGTGGGTCCTGGGCTTCAGCACTTACAAGCACAGTGCAAGGCTTCAGCAGCAGAGCTGTTTCTGCTGGGTGGGATCCCAGGGTTGCACCCTGCCTGGCTCTTCTGTAGGGATGCTGAGTGTTAATCGTGAGATTACCTCCCTTGGCATATTCCCGACATATTTTCTTGACAAAATTTTTTATTGAAATCCTGTCCAACCACATTCAGATGGGGCTGATGATACACTGCCCTGGGTTACAGATGTTTCATCCATTCATGTTGCTTTTCTGGTTTTATTTTTCTCTACTTGTCAAACAGCAGGTCTAAGAAATATGAATGTATGAAGCAATATAGCACAGGCTGTAAGAAATTACAGGGCCACAGAATCACAGAATGGTTTGGGTTGGAAGGGACCTCTGGATATCATCTAGACCAACCTCCTGCTAAAAGCAGGATAACAAAAAAAAAATCATTTTTCCTAGTTTAATTACAAAATGTCCTTAAAGTAGCAGGGTCTGGGAATGATTTACAACTTTTGTCAAAGATTCAGCTCACCATCCCTACAGTGCTAGAGACATCTGCAGATTTTTATTGCTGCATGCTTGGTGTATTGTTTCCCTTCCCCTTCTCTGTTTATTTCCATTATTTTAAGGGTGTTTTCCCCCCTCCTCCTGCTATTTGCTGTCTAAGAGTCTCTCAAGTTTGTCTGGAAGGCCTGATTTCTCCTTCTGGTGTCATTAATAATGGAACAAAACCACATTAACAATTGCAATAACAGCCAGATAGGAGCCAGAAAGCTCCTTTTGCTCTCTAATATGCTGCATGAGTTCTCTGAAATGCTTTGTACAAAGAGTTTGCTGTTTTTTTTTTGTTTTTTTTTTTTCTCTTGCCCTTTTTCTTTGATGTCTTTTTGGACTCAACAAAGTGCTTGACCTTGTCTTTTGTGAAGAAAAGAAAAAATACCTCAGAGTTAAAAATTCACAGAGCTTTCAGACCTGCAATAACACTTAGAGGTAATTTCATCCTGTGAGAAACCATGGGAGAAAATTCAGCAGAGTAATGTTGACAGGGAGCTCAGGGCATTGCATCTGCAGGGCCAGAAGGCTGCAGAGGCTGCTCACAAATGCTTTGAGATGCCTTTGGTTGACGCAGTGAGCTGGTGAACAGCTGGCAGAGAGCAGGGAAGGGCTGCAGGCTTCTAGACCAGTGATAGAAATGTACACCAGGCACAAGAGTAGAAGAAAAACAGGTAACATCCTGCTGGACCCTCTTTCACATGAAGTTGGTGGTCCAGGTTTACCTTATTCTGGTCTTCTAGAAGTGAAAAGAACATTCATTAGGAGGTCTCGGTGTGTAAAAACATTCTTTCCAACCTGGCCAAATCTGCACTTTGTTTGTCAGTGGTTTCTTTTTACCTTTTTTTTATTGGCTGAAGCACTGTACAAAAAGCTCTTCTCTTACTCCAGATCAATCAATAGCTGTAAGAGGAGTGACCATGGGGAGTCCTGGTCTGTCAGCATCCTTCCACTTTTTAAGCACTCCAGACTGTCTGAGTCTCCTTGTGGTTTTAGGGGTTAGGAAAATAGAGCAGAAAATGAAATGAAGTGAAACTAAACCTTGAAAGATGCAGAAATGTCTATCTGAGGGTGCACAGATGCTTAGTAGAAGGGAGGCATTTGGAAACAGCTTTTATCAAATGGAAGGTACTCAAAGCACACCTCAGAGTGAGGATAACTGGGTGATTGCAGCTGCCCATGAGGCACTGGTCAGTGTCAGAAATAAAACAGGCTTTTGCTATTTGATGATAAAACTCTTCCAAGATGTTATAGCCTCCTCCTGTATTTACAGAGCGTGCACTACCCTCATGTTCTTTCAATGGGAAACAAAAGCATGAGGTTTCTTTTTGCTAGGAGATTTATGCCAAACAGATTAAAATAAATCCATGCTTTCTTCTGTCTCTCAGATGGGCTTCATCCCTTCCCAATGGTGTGACAAGAACACGGGGCACAGGCAGCACAGGGACAGTGGCAGCAGGCTTGAGCTATGGTAGCAGGACACATTGTATGACTGACACTGAGCTCTTCATTAGCATTTTCTCTCTCTCTCTGCCTTCCATTCTCCTTTTTTTTGCCCAGTTCATCAGTGCTCAATGTGCTTGTCTGCAGAGGATACCTAAGACATTGGGGTATTGGTTAACAGCAGCTGCAGTTCTTGTGCCGTAAGCAATGCCTTCTTGGCTTCTTTGCTTTTCTTAAGCAGCTTGACCCAGAGAAGCAGCTATGGCACCAGTGAGGGCAGGTGTGAGAGCCATGAAAACACACTCAGGTGCTACAAAATTAGAAGTGAATGTGCTGAGTTGGCTACAAGGACTCTCTGGCATGGCTGTGCCACCAAGATCTTCCCAGAGACGGAAGGAAGGCAACATCTATCCATCACCCTTGATCGGGTGGCCTGTAGTAGACACCAACCACAAGGTTCCCTTTGTTGCCTTGGTCTCTAATTCTTACCCATGAGCCTTTAATCTGCTCGTGGCTGTTCTTCAGAGACAGCACTTCACAGTCCATTTCTTGACATGGAGGGCAACACCTCTGCCCCTGCTTCCTCACCTGTCCCTTCAGCCTGTAGCCATCGACAGCCACGCTCCACTCATGAGATTCATCCCACCGAGTTTCAGAAATGACATCTAGGTTGTAGATTTCTAGCAGCATGGTGGCTTCCAGCTCCTCCTGTTTGTTCCCCATGCTGTGTGCATTGATGTAGGGGTACTTCAGCTGGGCTGTCAGCTGTGTCCCCTTCTTAGAGGCACACCCCTTAATTCCTTTGGGGTACTAGATGATCTCTAAAGGCCCCTTCCAACCCCTACCACTCTATGATTCTATGATTTCCCTGGTGTTTCCTTGCTGCCTCTTAATAACTCCGGAGCCCCTGGCTCATCTCTGTGAGATTTCAGGTGTGCTGTAGTGCAGTCAGCAAGTCTCAGAGCAGCAGGCTGAAGGCTCTCCAGTTCTCCTTCCATCTAACTTTGGCACGTTGTCCCACAGCTTGTCATGGGCAAGCCTGATACTATCTCCTTCCTCCTTCAAGTCTAGTTTAAGGTTCTGCCAATGAGCAAAACTCCCACTCTGAGAAAGGTGAATCCCATCCAGCACTAGCAGGTCTGGTGCCATGTAGACTACCCCATCAACAAAAAACCCCAAAATGTGCTAGTGATACCAGTCAAAGAGCCATGTATTTGTAAACTGAGTCTGTCTGTTTCTTCCATTGTTGCTGCCTGCAACTGGAAGGAGAGAGGGACAAATAACCTGTGCTCCAGATTCCCTCAACAACTATCTCAAGACTCTGAAATCTCTTTTGATTGCCTTGGACTATACGTTTGGTAAAAAATAATAGCAAAATAATAATGCACTTCTGATTAAATAATATCTTTATGTTCCAGTTTGACCAGGACATGAGAAGGTCAGTCATTCATATAACCCTTTACCTCACATCAGTCTGAAGATATCTTTTGTCTAGAACAGGGCTTGCTTAATGTTACATCATACAAAGAAAATATAAAAGGAGCTTTTATCACATCAGACCATTTGCTTTCCAAGTTACTCTAGTTCTGCTTTGCTGACCCACGGAACATTTTGCTGTTGAACAGTAGCAGTGTGGATATATTCAGCTGCAGATTTCGGCAAAGCAAATGGCCCATCTGTCCTCTGTGTGCAGATGAGAACAATGTCCAAAAGTAGAAAATACAAAAAGGGACTTTTGTGCCTTCCATTTTTTCCCTCTGAGTTTCAATTTTCTCTTCTCCATTAATAGAATAGCACGAGCTTTTGTCAGCTCAAATCTTGGGATGCTCCAGGCACTCAGAGCTGTCTCTCATCTCCAATTTGCTTCACTGTTCTAAGATGCAGTAGTAGTGATATGTACAGATTGGGTGAGAGCTAAAATAGAATTAAGCATGAGTAATAATTAAGCAAAGCAATAATTAAGGATGATTAAGCTGGTCTAGTTGAAATGGACCATTTAAATATCTACACTTTAGTCCCAGCAGCTCTTTTTTATGTGGATTGTCTGAGCAACTCTCCATTTTGCTTAGTGTAAATTTGGTGCAAAGAGTTTACTTTGACCTGCTCTGTCAGCACAGAGGTGTCCTCATGTGGTCTAACTGTGCTGCCCAAGCCAGAACCCTCTTTTTTCTACTGCTGATGTAGGCTCGCTCTGGGTTTGCAGAAGGGCTGAGCAGGACTGCCCACAGTTTCTCTCCAGAGAGCCAGGCTTGATGCTCCTCGCTGCTGGCAGCCTGGCTGCCCATGTTGGCTTCCATGTGCAGACACAGCTCCTAGGGGGCAGCTGGGGATACACAGCACCTAGGTAAATCAAGTCAAACCCATCTGGCCCTGCAGAATGACTGCTGAGGCATGTTAGGCATGTTGTCTTTAAAATAATGACCATGATTGAGGAATGGTGGTTTAATTATGATGTCTCCTGCGGAAACAAGTGTGGGTAATTCAGGGCAGTCACAGCTCAGACCCTTCCACGTGTACCATGAGTGGTTTCCTCCTGGAACACCATGGATGTCACGTCAATTATAACCTTGTCCTCACTCCCCACCTCAGCCTGTGTGTGGGGAGTACTTAGGAACTGCTCCAAACATATCAGAGATGGAAACTTCATTTATAAACTTCTGGAAAAGGAATTTGGGGTGTTGATCAACAGCAGCTGAACATGAGCCAGCAGTGTGCACAGGTGGCCAAGAAGGCAAATGGCATCCTGGCTTGTACCATAGTGTGACCAACAGGACAAAGACAGTGATTGTTCCCCTGTAACCGGCGCTGGTGAGGCTTCACCTTGAGTGTTGTGTTCAGTTTTGAGCCCCTCACTCCATGAGAGGCACTGAGGTTCTGGAGTATGTCTAAAGAAGAGCAATGGTGCTGGTGAAAGGTCTGGAGCACAAGTCTGCTGAGGAGCAGCTGAGGGAACTGGAAGCGTTGAGTCTGGAGAAGAGGAGGCTGAGGGAAGAGACCATTAATCTCTACAGCTACCTGAAAGGAGGTTGTAGTGAGATAGGGGTCTATCTCTTTTCCTAATTAATGAGTCATAGGGCAAGAGGAAACGCGCTCAAGTTGCACCAGTTCTTAATATCCAATCAGTTGCACCAGATTGGATATTAAGAGCTTTGTCCCCTGAGAGAGTTGTTAGGCACCGGCTGCCCAGGGAGGTGGTGGTGTCCCCAAGACATGTAGCTGAGGTGCTGAGGGACATGGTTTAGTGGTGGGCTTGGCAGTGTGAGGTGAGTGGTTGGACACAATGATCTTAAGAGTCTTTTGCAACAAAACTGATTCAATGATTTTTTTTTTTTTCCCTCTTATTTGCAGGAATTCCTTATGGGAGAGTGTGTGGTGAAGGAGGTCACACAGCACCAGAACTGGGTGGTCATATGACTGCTGACACCAGAAGGCCTCCCAATGACCCTAACAGAGGCACCCAGGCATGGTGACCTGGGATGGGCTGTGGGTGCCTTGCCAGGGCCCAAAGGCAGCAGTCCACTTGGGGAGGTGTGTAACTGGCTGGCCAGTGGCAGGCGATGGTGCTGAGTGGCCGCTTGCATCTCCTGGCAGGGACACTTGTGGTGCTGGGAGAGCCATGCTCAGGGTGCAGGGAAGGTCACTTTGTGAGGGACATGCTGCTCTGCGGTACACGGGGCTGCACTTAGGTGGTGCTAGAGAGTAAATATTTAAAACTTCTCAGCAATGTGGGTGTCTGGGTGGGATCTTCAGCGACTGTTGTCCCTAGAACGTGTGGAAAACGGCAGTTGGGTGGGCTCATCACCGTTCCATAGGACACATCTCACAGGACATGCTAGAGCTGCAGTGTTTAAGCAAGCTTAAATTGCTTTAGCATTTTAGTACTTTCTCAAAACTTGAAGAGCAGGAGACACTCCAGATTTATCCAGTGAAAAAAGTTTTGCCTGATATTCCCACCAGAGGGATATTTAGAGATTCACAGACCGAGGGCTGCTGTTGGTCCTATTCCTTCCAGCTTCTCGAGAAACCTCTTTCACCTTTCTTGCCGTGCAAATCAGGATTGGCACCAGGAGTTTGCATTGCTATCTTTTCATGTACGCTTTACCATTCAGTTGGCCACCAATGCTCATAGACATTAAAGACTTGATTTTCAGAGTAATGTGTTATTCTCAGTTGTCTGAGCACCTCAGAGAGGGAACAGTTAACACAACCTGGCTACATTCTCGCCTCAGACCCAATTACTTTCCATATTCCTTCTTGTCTTGTCCAGAGAAGTGGTGTGACAGCTGTTCCTCACCAGCCACATCCATACAATGAGAAGCTCCGCACCAGCGTAAACCAACTCATTTTTGGAAAGCAAATGTCTCTGTTTTGTGTCCTGTGTCTCCCAGTCCATAAAGTGCTTCTTATGCTTACAACTAGGAATCAAGTAGTGAGGCCAGGAAACCAAAAGATTTTAGAAGCCCTTTCAGTACCTGCATTGGCTCCTTTTTATTTAACTCTGTGTCACTACTCAATGAAATAATGACAACTGCATAATTCCTAATATTCAAGGTCCAGTTTCTGTGATATATATCTGAGAAGAATACTACTTGGGAAAGCGTATTCTGAAAGTTCCCCTTTACCACCCATAATCTTTCAGCTTTTACATCATGGATCTCCTTTGGTTGAGGACGTACCCTTACAATGGGGTAAATCTACGCAACATAGTTCTTTTTCTGATCTCAAAGACAGGTTTGTGTGAAGGTGGATGCTACTAGTTGCTGAACTGCTGATCATTGTTCTGTAACTAGCTGTCAATGTTAAGCATCTTCCAGCAAGGGATATTCCTCCATAGGAGAGAATCCTCTCGTTTCCAGCACCCTATGGCTATACTGCGTTGTGCTCCTTAATACCACGTCCTGTGTATTTCTCTTCTTTCCTGTGGCTCTTCTGGTCTTCCTTCTTGTTTCCTTCCTCATACCAACAAACACTTTCAAACTGGCAGGGCTTCCTAGACTGTTTCTTCGTAATGCCATCAGCAATTAAATGGTTAAGGTTTGCAATTCATTATCCTAGTTAGATTTGAAAACCTAGCATGATTAAGAGAGATGCAAGGGAGTTAACCTCTGCTAGGCACTGTTTCAAGCTGTCCTGTTCAGTTCTGTTGCATGTCAGTCCTCAGGCTGTACTCATCACGCTGTGACCAGAGCCCTGGCCAAAGGTGTGCGATGTGTTCAAAATCATAAAAAATAAAAAATCATTATCAAAATCATACAAATGGTGCAAAAGTTGGGAGTTTTCCAGTTTGCTTTAGTCCCATGGTGTAAAATTTCTCTCCAATTCTGTAATTATGTCAAGGTCTGCCATTCCTGAGTTAAGAGCACAGTCGAATTCTGGGAGAAAATAAATCCTATGTTTGTATTAAAGAAAGCAAAACAACGTGGCTTTTTTTTTTTTTTTTACCCTGGGTTTACAAAGGTCCTGCTGTTGGGGATTAATGTCTTTAAATTCTTCCCTTGTTCTAAGAGCACAAAAATCAGTGGTCAAGAGCAGAAAAAAGTTATTAGAAGACCAAAAAAACCTCTGCTAGCTGAGCTGATGTCTTCTTCAGCAGATAATTCTCAGAGAAGTCTGAGAACTGCAAGGGGAGATAGCTGGATGGCACGTGGGGTAATGCCAGGGAGCTTTACACTTGTGTGAACACAGTGAGACAGTCATCTTGGCCCTGTGCAGCTCATAGCCCACATGGCATTATCTCCCTGACAGTCCTAGAAATGTCTGGCAAACCTGCAAATGTTCATTCTCTTTCTTGCTGGATGCCAGCAGTTATTCCAGTGAGGACACACTTAGTAAATCCTAAAAATGAACACAAGTGAAAAGAAGAAGAGATGGATATTTGCCTTCAAGAAGTCTTACATTCTTATTTTTCTCATCTGTGTAACTCAGACACCCAAAGATGCCTGGTGAGGCTCGGATGAGATGCTGCAAGTGAATCACTTCCCTAATTGCAGCTTTTCTTTTTCTTTTTCTTTTTCTTTTTCTTTTTCTTTTTCTTTTTCTTTTTCTTTTTCTTTTTCTTTTTCTTTTTCTTTTTCTTTTTCTTTTTCTTTTTCTTTTTCTTTTTTTTTTTCTTTTTCTTTCTCTTTTTCTTTTTCTTTTTCTT
>WBNH01001299.1:69345-151014 GCA_013401255.1 Urocolius indicus
ACCGATAGAGTATTATTAACCTAAAAAATGCCAGATTCAGGTAGCACCTGTCTAGGCTGAGAAAAGATAATGAAAACTGGAACTGTACCGAGTCATTCGCACGGGCATATCTAAGGGGCAAAAGAGGTAAATCCACAAGTGGAGAGATAAACTGAAGCCCTTCAGTGCCCAAGTGAATTTTTAGTAAAGAGGGGACAAGGAAAAGAAAGGAATACTGAACTGGAGGCAATATCCTGTGAGAGGAATAATTTCATGGTAGCTGGGTCATTATACCCCTTTCTGGCACCACCTCAAGGACTTTGTGTGCTGGACTGGAACAACTAGGCATTTTGTCATTAAGTATAGGTTAGAATTGCTTTTATATTTATTTTACTTCCACCTAATTACTTTCAAAACTTTGTCTTGACCTTGATGAATGTTTTCTTTCTAAGCTTGCTGGGGGATGTTCTGAGGAAGGAGTCATATAAGGCTGAAAATGGTAAACATTTAGAGGAGTTGCAGTAATTGTGTCTTTGCCATTTTGATCTTTCCGCATGAAGCAGAGTGTGTTTTAGTGGTATGAAATTCAGAGAAGCTTTGTGAGGACAAAATATCACTGCTAACTATGCCAGGCACCCCTTAGAGTGTTAAGACTTCTATGTTTGAGGCCACTGGGAGTTTTCTGTGGTGACGCTGGGTGGTGACCTGATGTTGATGCTCTTCAGCAAGATCCTACCCCACAAGGCAGTCCTTCGACACCACCTCAGGAAGCTGTGGCTCTGTTGCCCACCAGGCCAAGCATTGTGAGCACAGAAAGGCTTTAATGCCAAACTTTGTGACTCTGCAGGGAAGTAGCAGGAGACTTTGGGCACAGCGGCGTAGAGAAAAGATATCTCCAGATGCAGTCCTTTGCCTTTCAGAGCTGCTGGGCAGGATGGTTGGTGAATGGGATGCTGACCTTGACATGAGAACATTAGAGTTTCCCTCTCACCTGGGCCACACAGCCCTTGTGCAAGTGCAGTAAGTCAGCTGTGGTCCGCTCCACACAGAGGGCTGTACAGACTTCCTAATTAGGTCACCCCTAAATCTTGCAGGGGAGTATGCTTGAATTAGCATGCAGCAAGTGTGATTAACAAGAACCCAGTTCTTCTGGCGCTACAGTAATGACAGCTTTAGTGCCTCCCTTAGCTGAGCACGACCTCACATGCTCCCACTCAAATCCCTGGGGTGCGAAAGACTTCAGTGGGTGACTGCCCAGGGCCACAGCTCATGGTAATGCTTTTAATTTTAAACACTTTATTTTTCCTTTTCTTGCCACATGTTATAATTAACATTTCATGAAAGTCTCTAGAGATGCTGGAAAGAATCTCTGGTCTTGGTTTTAAAAAGCATATCAACAGGACTGCTGTGCACTGAAAACGTCCCACAGAATCTCTGAATCACAGAATGGTAGGGCTGGAAGGGGCCTTTAGAGATTATCCAGTCCAACCCTCCTGCCAAAACAGGTCCACCTAGATCAGGTCACACAGGAACACATCCAGGTGGGTTTTGAAGACCTCTAGAGAAGGAGACTCCACACCCTCCCTGGACAGCCTGTGCCAGGGCTCCCCCACCTTAACAGTAACATAGTTTTTTCTTATTTTGAAATGGAACTTTTTGTGTTCCAGCTTCACCCCATTACTCCTTGTCCTGTTGCTAGCTACCATAGAAAAAAGGGATGTCCCAATCTCCTGACACCCACCATTTAGATACTCACAAATATCTATCTATTNCTTGATGCATCCCAGGATGCTGTTGGCCTTTTTGGCCACAAAGGCACATTGCTGGCTCATGGTTAGTTTATTTTAAATCAGGACTCCCAGGTTTCTTTCTGCAGAGCTGCTCTCCACCAGTTTGACCCCCAGCCTGTATGGGGTTGTTCCTTCCCAGATGCAGGATTCTGCACTTGCTCTTGGTGTTTGCTAACACTAGAGCAAAGCATAAAGTTGTGGGGTGTTTTTCTGACAAGAAGCAGAATCTCCACCTTGCTCAGGACGAGCATTTTAAAGGAGCAGGATGCTCCCCGTCGGGGGCAGAGACACCAAACCCATCTCTAGAGCTTAGGACTGCTAGTCATCGTCCTGAGCCACTGCACTTGCCTTGGTACAGTTGAGAGTGGCACATGGCTCCTTGCTGAGCTTGCTGTGGCCATGCAAAGTGGCACTGGCAGAGCTTCCTATTTTCAGTGTGCACAGTGCAGTGTTCAGACACGCTGGGAGCAATTCACTGAGCAGCATGTTGTTTTCACCCTCAGCAGCTCAGTTGGCTGTCAGGATTGCTCTACTGTAGAGTATTTTGGATATTTTCCCTCCAATGGTGCCAACGGTTTCCACACTCAGCAGCTCCCACAACCACTCTGCAAAGTTTTTGTGGTGATGGGCTGCCCAGAGTGCGGCTCCTGAGGGCTGTTGTGGATGGATTGCAACCAACCCCTGATCAGCTACTGCACAGCTTCTAGGGGAAATATAGAATGACAACAATCCACAAGCCATCACTGCAGGATCCTTCTGAATCTTTATTTCAGTTCCCATCTTAATGACCCATCCTGCTATGGGATGGTCTTGGTCCATAAGACTTCAGGCTAAAGGCCAAGCTCACTAGTTAGCCTGGCTGCTTTTCTTCTGACCCACTGAGAATTTATGCCAACAAGGTATCTGGGGCTTTTCTTTACTGGCCTAGTGGCTTCAATCTTTTGTATCTTACCAGGATTTTGTATCCCTGCAGGCAGGTTTGGGATCAGTTTCCAGCACCTTTCTGTCATCACAGCCCTCTGAGTTGTCTTACACCAGTTTGTGTGTGTGTGTGTTCCACACCACCACACCTTTGTGCTTGGGTAACACCTTCATGTGAGTGCTTTAACCAGATGTTTTAGAGAAGACTCACACAAGAGTCTCTAACACCTCTGTTTTTCCACCTGGTTGAGTTTTTGTAAATAGTGGCTACGTAGAACTTTCTTATCCAGCAATCAAGGGCTGTTGCTTCATTTTGTTCATCTGCTTTTGCCCTACTAGATCATATGAGAGGGGATGTCCTCTGCGCAGTCACATTGAAGCAGACTGGCTGTGTGGCCTGAGACCACAGCTGGGGAGAGGCGTATGCAAAACTTGTGGTACCAAGGGGAGCTTTGTAAAACACGCAAAGAATGGTGCAGAACTGATATTACTACTGGGCTGCTGTGGCAGTTGTACTGCAATCAGTAATCTGTGTTTTTAGAGGTCTGATATGCTCCCCAGGGATGATTATGCTATAGCTCTATAGCTGTTTTAATAAGAGCAGGTTTGCTCACCTTTTTTTTTTTTTTAATCAAGAATACCCAATCTATTAAACATTAATTTGCCTCCTTTGTGGTGAGGAAAGCATGTGACTTGAGAGTGCTGTAGGTGTTAGAGCGTGATTCGTAGCCTTGCTTTCGGGTGGGGTACCAGGGGCACCCCAAAGCAAACACTGCTGAGGCCCAAGGTGTCCCGTGGTCACCACCACAAGGTCGTGCTCCATTACCATGTACCTTTAATCACTGCAGACTGTGAGCTCACACATTCTCCTTGGATGAACAGAGTGCGTCTTTATTGCTCTGTGAGGACTTTAAATAATGCATGACTAGAGAAAGCAAAGGGAAGAGGGAAGCTGTTTGTGCCACACTCTAATTGCTGAATGCACTGTGACCTTTCAAAGGAGGCCCCACATTTAACCATGATTCTCTTCTAGTCCAGCTGTGAGTGAACCCACCTGTTTCTCCATCTGCTGCAGGGGAATGGGGATGTCGTTTCCCCCCATGATATTGCAAATATCCCACCTGCGGGGAAGCAGATTTCTCTGGAACAAAACTCTAGCCAGGTATGAAACAGCAATGATCATCCCCATGGTGAGCAGCATGGTGAATGTTTTAAAAGGGAAGAGCTGACTGTAGGCCCCGTTCACCTGAGAGCAGGCTGGGTAGCAGAGGATGGGGGGGATGCTCAAGGCAGGCTCCCCTGCCAGCAGCCTCAGGAGGAGTCCAACCAAGAAGCCGGCAGCTGAACCATAGGTATTGGTGTTGGGAACAAAGAGGGCACAGCAGAGCTGGGGGAAGAGCAGAGCATACACTAGCTCCCCGCTGAGGAACCAGAGGTCATAAACAGAGCTGGAGTAAAAAGCCAGACAGGCAGCCCCGGCTCCAAACACCAGCATGGAGGTCCTCATGGCCCATAAGACCTCCACCTCTGTAGCCTGTAAAACAGAGATTGTAACTTTTCAGACCCAGCATTTGACCAATGCTGGCTTGCCCTGAGCTGATTCTCATTAAGCTCTTGCTGGTCTCAGCCAGTGCTTGCCAGCAGCAGCTCCCAAGACAGGCACTCCTGGAGACAGAGCTACCCTCTGAAATTTTAAGGGTATTGTTTTCATGCTCTTTTCATTAATGTCTCAATTTTATACCTGTTGTTTTATAAAGAGCAAAGCTCAGCAGTGTGAATACTTGTATCCCCTACAATAGGATATGAAGACCACTGTCTTGTGTTTGAAGCTTTGGCCCCAGAATTCAGTTCAGCAGCCAAAGGACAGACATCTCTAATCACAGACCACACAGACTGAACTTGAAAAGGTCTTTGAACGAAAGCTTCTTTCCTGACACCAAAACTACTGAATACTGTAAGCAAATACCTTTTTCCTCAGGATTTTCCTGTAGATATTGTGAGCAAACATGGAGCCGGCTGAGAGAAGAGCTGAATCTGCAGAGGACATTGAGGCAGCAGCGATTGCTCCCAGACCAGCAATGGAGATATATGCTGGGCAGAGATGGTGCAAAACAAGTGGCAGTATCATTGCTGATTCCCCTCTCCCGAGTGGACTCGGGAGGCCATAGCTTGTCTGATTCCAGTCTGTAAAACAGAACAAGGAAAAGTCACAACAAATCCTCTGATGTTTCTGCTGTCCTTGAAGCTGCCTTTCCACAGGGACTAGTCACAGTGGGGCTAAGCACGGAGTCCCACTCCGTATTTTAGGACTTGGATTCATTTATTATATTATCTTATGATCTCTTGTGATCCCTCTTATCATACTGCATTTCTCACTACAAAGATTTTCCTTTTCCCCAGTAGCATCTATAGGAATAGCTGTGCCTTGTGTGTTTCCAGGGTTGGGACAGTTAAAGGTCAGCCTTCTAGACCTTGTCCCTGAGGAGAAAGGAGGTTGACGCAGATGCCCATAGTGACGGATGAATGAATGAGTTCAACTGATTTCTTGAAATGCTAGATGATCTGGCTATTCTTTAACCCTTGCTCATAGCCAATACAGAACTGGTCCCCTGGACAGGAGCTGTGAGTTTACAGGACTGAACTTCTTGATTCCTTCAAGCAGGATCTTATTAATAACCTGTAGTAATATTTCTGGTTCTTAGATGGAGAAGGCATTAACAGGAGCAACCATAAGACTCTGTAGGTCCCTTCCAACACCTATCATTCTGTGATTCTGTGATTTCTTTGAAAATAGGATTATATAGGGTTTTACAGAGCCTGCCTTCGTCTTTCCCCAGCATAAGGTCCATGAAAACCTATTTCATTGTAATGAAATAGCTTTAAGCAGGTCTTGGGACTGTTTACATTCCTCTAGAGAGCTGTGTAGTGAGCCACAGAGGGCTCTGCATTTCTAGTACAGACCATCTAGCTTGGTGGCCAGGATTTTTAGATACATTGGGTAATTTGAAGGCTAAATCAGGCCTTCTCTGGATCTTGTTTAATAAACTTTGACAAAGCCATGCTCCTTATCCAGAGAGAAACAATTAGTTTTACCTGTTGATGCTGCAACTGCACCGATGAGCACAGAGGGGATGGCCATTGAAAAGCATCCAAGTGCAGAGAGGTAAGAGATGAGCTTTGCCTGTCCTGGTGAGGCAGTGGAGAGAACTCTTTGGAAGTAAGTTTGCCATGGAATGCTCCCAAGCACCTGAAACATTCAGCTGTTAGCAGTGGTACCCAGCAGGCTGCTGGCTGCTGTAGGGCATCATCCATCATTCAGATGGGTGAAAATCTTTGGTATTACAAAGCTCTCGCTTCAAATAGATAAATGTTGCCCAGCTGTAACTATGTATGGTATTTCTGATGGGTGATATTTCTGATGATGTCCTTTTCCTATGTTTCCACTGTGATGGATGTGAGATTTTGATCAAAACAGGTTAGTGATTTGGCAGACCAAGAAACCTGAAGAGCAGGCTGCTTGGCACAGTGAAACAGAACAGAAGGGGAAAAGGAGTTCTTGGGGAATGTAGGTTTTGAACAAAATCTACCCAAACTCGGTTACAGTACAATCAAAAATTAAAAGTAAAATCACTGTTTTCACTTTCTCAGCAGACAAATGGCATCCTCACCAAGCAAGCTCAAACTTCTGTGCCGCTATTACCAGCCTAGCAAGAGCATCACAGCCTCCTGTAGTCTTGGCTAGATTGGTAGCTGGTAAGAGGAGCTGTGCAGTGGAGCCAGTGACACCATGCTTGCTAATTACCTGCAGTCATGTTGTTTTATTACTTTTTTTCAAATAGAGGAATTTAACACAATTATGTTAAAAGCACACCACTGAGGCTGCAAAACCAACCTCTCAAAAGGTAGGAAATGCTTTATCTAGTTGCCAGCGATGAAAGTAATTGCCTGGATGGTCTTACTCAAGAGGTACATTCCTTCCTGTGGGTAAAGGATGGAGAGTCCCTACTGCTTCTTTCCTTCCCACAATTGAGCCCTGAATCTCCCCAGTCTGTTCAGTGTGCTGCAGAGAGGCTGAGGTAAGGTTTTATACATCATCCTATCTCTGCTAACTGTGCAACAGAAGGCTCTTGGCTGGAAGGACCTACAAGTTTTCAAGACAGATAGTCCCTGTACGATACCTTCTCCCAACCACCTGTCCAAGAAATACTCCATACCAGGTAGAAGAAGTCATCCAGCCACCTTCCAAGGTACTGTTTTTCTATCTTACCAGTCCAAGGGTCTTGGTAAGACTGATGAGTTGCAGTGTAATAAATACTTTCTGTTGCAGAGTTCATCAAGGCAAAGGGGATGCAGATCCACTAGGATAGAAACGGAAATAGTTAACCATTTCCCCAGTAGATTCTTGGAGAATCTATTCAAACCATAGAATCATAGAATATAAAAACTTTTTGTTGGAAAAGACCTATAAGATCATTAAGTCCAACCACTCACCTCACACTGTCAAGTCCACCACTAAACCATGTCCCTCAGCACCTCAGCTACATGGCTTTTCAGTATCTCCAGGGATGGGGACTCCACCATCTTCTTGAGCAGCATCTAACAACACTCTCAGTGAAAAAGTTCTTCCTGATAGCCCATGTAAACCTCTCCTGGTGTAACTTGAGGCCATTTCCTCAGTCATTACTTGAGAGGAGAAACTGACCCCCACCTCACTACAACCTCCTTTAGGGGAGCTGGAGAGAGAGATTGTGTCTCCTTTCACCTTCTTCTTCTCCAGACTAAACACCCCCAGTTCCCTCAGCAGCTGCTCATTAGACTTGTGCTGCAGACCCTTTATGAATTCTGTTGCCCTTCTTTGGATGTGCTCCAGCACCTCAATGTCTTTCTTGCAACGAGAGGAATGTTGAAATTAAGTTTGATGTAGGACAAGAAGTTACATAAGGTTAAAGCCAGACTAAGAGCCTTCCTTTCCCGCCCTTCCTTACTCTAAATCTACAGGTTTCTGTTTTTTTGCATCAAGAATAAGAGTCTCTAATTTGAGTTAATTGGTGCCTTCAGTAGACAGATCTGTCTCCTCTCCAGCCAAGATTGTTCTGACAGACTTCACACACCTTACTTAAGAACAGCTGTGTTCACCCAGCAAGGCTTGTGTGAGCACTGTCTGAAATGAATAAGGGGTAGAAGACATTTCCTAAGACCTGTTCTTCTGAAGAGGAGCTGTAGGGCAAGGGCCGGTGTTGTTGGAATTACTTTGGTCTGAGGCATACTGGAAAGAAGAGCAGAACTTTTTCCCTTAGTTAGGAAGCTGGTAATAAAGAAATACACAGGACTTGCCAGGCTGAGGGTGATGAAAACTAGCTGGATGACATCTGTGTATGCAACAGAGTAGAGGCCTCCCAGTAGCGTGTAGAGTATGACAGTGCATGCTGACACTATAATAGCCAAAGAGCCTCCAATATCCAAGATGACCCTCATTGTTGCTCCTGCAGACAAGGACAGTGGTCAAGTATTTTAAGACAGATTTTCTATAAGCATAATGCACAATAAGTAAGGATATGTTATTCCCTTGTTGCCAGCACATCACATTGTATGAGAAGCATGTGTTCTTCAGAGAGTGGGCAGAGTGAGGACTCATGAGATCTCACATTCCTTTTCTTCTCTTGCAGTTATGTTGCTGCATGTCCTTTGCCAAGGCACTTTGCCTTTTTACATCTGCTTTCTCACAGGCAAGAGTAAACTACTGACTCTTATTGCCAGACCTCTCTGTTGTAATATCATGAATATATGATACTTTAATTTGTTTTAAACCTAAAAACATATTTCCAGAAATGAGAAATACTTGTGTTCCTCTCACAAAAGGAGACATAAGGCACAGCTTTCCACAGCTTAGTCCAACACAATTCCCTAATGTATATTATACTCTGATGGTGGTTCCACATGAGCTTTAACAAATATAACAGCATAGTAAGTATTTACCCAGGGATGCCAGGATAGCTGCAAACCAGAACACCTCTCCTAGCAGCGGTGGAATGAAGAGTAAGCTTCCCATCATGTTCCCATAAGTTTCTTGAAGAGGATCCATCACTGTCACATAATTCTTGGATCTCATTGGATTTACAAAGAAGATACCACCTGTCAGAAGTGATGACATTTTGGTAGAACTTTTCATGCATTATATTACAGGAAAATAAAATAAGAATACAATGGTATTTTGGTATCAAACCTACATATGAGTGTGGACTTCATACATAATGGACCCTAGAGGATGATACAGCCAGCCAGACACCAGCACCTCAATTCACTTGTCTAATTGTGGGTTTTCATTGGTCTGAGAGCTCCCATATTACAAAGTACATGATAGATATGGCCTTCCACTTTTGGCAGACCTACATCTTTCTGGAGTGTTTACTGGAGGCCAGATAAGACCCCCACTAGGCACCCAAACGGCATAAAATACCTGTGTGACTGTAACAGGAACTTAGCTCAGAGGATGCCCACATGTAGTCTCCTCTTCATCTCTAATGACCTACCAACCTGACACGCAAAGTTTACCGAAATGTTTCCTGTGGAAAATGTCAGTAGGGAGAGTGAGGCATTAAAGACTCATACTTGGCTAAAAAAAGAGACAAACTTTTGTCCTTTACCATGAGATGCAATGTGTTGATATACATTCCTTTTCTGGTTGCATTTTCATTTCAGTGGCTTCAGTGTCTCTTCCCAAAACTATATTGTTTTAATCTGGACATTATGCTGAGTCCCACCCACCTTCATCTAAATATTAGACTTCAGACGTAGAGCTGCCTCATTAAAACGAAAGAATACGTATTGTGCCTAACCCTGAAGCCAATAGGACTGCTTGTCTGGGCACTACTGACCTGAGTAAAGATTGCAGGATCAGACCTGCACTCTTCAATTTCATTAGTAAGAGTTACTCACATAAGAAATGCTGGCAGTATATTTCCAAGCCTGATTCATGTTCACGTCAGTCGGACCCTTTTCTCTGACTTGTGAATAAAGGTTATTGTTCTTTTAGAGATTTCTGTGCAAGGTCTGCAAAAGTTTCCTTGCTTTAATCATCCCGTGTCCTTACAGAGTTATGGCATTACTCAGTGTGGACTGGAAGAAACTCTGGTCTTGGCAAGACAGTTGAATCTCAGCATGAATCCAACAGTTCTTAGAGTAAGAAAATGGCAGCTTAGGTATGAGACACTGCAGACAGCTTCATTTCAACAAAAAAGTGACCAGCTGTAAAGTGGGATAAGCTGCATGCACTCCAAACTTCTCCTGAGTTGAGACTACTCAGAATAATACATTATAGTGGAAAAACAAAGGCAGTGTTATTTCATCACACAGAAATTCCAAAGACAAAAATTTACACCAATACTCTCAGTAGTCTGTGAATAAGGGAGCATGGTTAAAAAAAGCAATATGCATATAGCTACATGATTCTAAAGTTCTCAGATAAGATTTATGTCCTATAAATTTCTTCAAGCAGGTAAAACTCTACTCTGGCTCTACTACCCTAGTTTCTTATGTTTCAGGTTTGACGAATAACCATTATGAATGGTTATTCTGGATCTATGGGAGACTGAAGAAAATCACCTTTAAAATGTACTCTGTTATGCATCTTAATATACCAATGTTTTGGAGTATTTTAAGCTTACAGGTCCTGATTATGTGACTTATTTACCAATAACAAGGGACAAGGCAAATCCCACAGGTGCCTGGACCCACAATAGTCCTTTTGAAGGCAGGTAGACAATTTCAGCTGTGCCGTTGATATATGCTCCTCCAACCCAGGTGGCTGTAAACATGAAAGATGGAAAGGTAAGAATTATGATACGTGCTCTCAACTAGTCTTGTACAGATATTTAATTACATTTCTATTTTCTTCACAAAGTTTTCTCCCTGAGTACAGGTGACAGTTATTAGAATCTCACCCTAAAAAAATTCATTCAAGATGAATATCTGTGTGTGCATGGAAAAGCTCAGTCTTTAAATATTTAGGGACAATTTGAATATGTGCATTTTTAATTTCCTTTTTCTCAGTGGAAGATTTTGCTAAAGCAAACAGAATTGCCAGAATTGCCATTGTTATTCTGTCATGACTGATAGACTGTCACTCATGAGCATCACTTACACTGTCCAAGAAAAAAGACACTGGGGGGGTAGGGGGGAGGGGAAGTGCAAGCAGACATCACAGGCAGAATAAAAAGCTACAATGTGGCTGAAGTGCCTTAGGCAGGCAAATAACCAGATGAGGAAGCCTCCACGAAAATTCATCAGGGAAGCAAATTTCATGATGCCAATCAGCAAGGAGAGAAAAGGGGAGTGTAGAGCAGCACTCAGTGGGGAAACATTTTCTGTTTAGGAGACAGCCTAATGCTTGCTATGTAGCAATTTATTCCACACAGAACTGGATTTTTCCAGGAATAAAATTCTTCTGTTCTGCTGGATAACAGAAAACTGGTACAAGATTAAGACCACAGCCCTCCTTAATGAAAAATGTTCTAGTCTTCAGTCACTCTTAAATTAAACTCTTTAACTCTTACCTAAACTCTTAAATGAATCTCTGTAATTGAAAAGAATCTACATAAATATTAGGTTCTGCTCGTTGGGAAGAGGTTTGGAAGAATACATCCCAAAATGATTCATGAAACCATTCTCCTTTAAAACCACACTTAAGTGAAGTGTGTCCTGACATTAAAGGAGTTCACTTGCTTTGAAACGAAGTCCCCCAGATCTATGTAATGTATGTCTTCTAAGAAGAATTTTTTAAAGTCCTTTAAGAGAACTTACCTGTTGCAGTAAACAATCCAATGCAAACATTTACATTTCTGCCTCCAACTATGGCCATTTCAATGGGGTTTCTGTTCTGCTGGTCCTTTTTGCTTTTCCAAGAAGCCCAAATTCCAGTAGCTAAAGTTAACGTGAAAAACACGCTCAAAGATACAAATCCTGGTATATTTAGAGCCATTTTCTTTTGCCTAGTTTAGCTCATGGAGAGGAATAATGGCTTAGTGATAATATTCTTTGAGTCCACAATAAAAACAAAAACAACTGAAAAAAAGAAATCAGAGAAGCTAGTGCTATCTTGTAAAGAAGTTGTTCAGATTTAGTTTGCTGTCCTTTGCAAGGAAAGACGCAGTATGAAACAGAGCCATAAACCCCAAAGCGTTGAGAACTGGATGCAGAGTCTCTGTCTTTGGAGGGCTACTGGCAATTCTGTCTTGCTCTTTCTTCAGAAGATACCTAATCTTATTTTTCTGGGGAGCAGAGAAGAAGAGGATGGAAACTAGTGGTGATAAGAGCAATGAGGCACTGATCTGAGGGGTAATGTTAGCTTGCCTTTAAGGAGGGGAAATGTTATATTTTGTCTGATATGCCATGGTATGAAAATAATCCTTATTTCTCTAGGTCCTAGGCACAAGGCTAACTCAGAAGATAGGGCTAAGAATTTCTCTGTTTAAAGGTGACTGAGCTAAACTGATGATAATCATCAAAATAAACCTAGGAAACAGTAAAAAAGAGTTTACTAATCAAAGGAGCTGCACTCTGCTATTCAAAGTAAGTTCATTATCATTTCGCTGATGGAAACAGGAGAGCAAGGTGGTATTAGGCTCTGCAGTAACACTACAGGAAAGACACAGGCTTATAAAAACTTCTTGATGAAGCTCCCTTTAAACAGATGTGGTTCTGAGGAAAACTCATATATGCATTACTGAATTAACTCAGTTACATTTATTATAGAGTTGCCGTATGAATATCTTTTTAGTTGCCCTGTGAAACTTTTTCATCTGTCTTCATAATGAATTCTATGTAAAAAATGCCCTATTTAAGGCACCTGCTTGTCTTTCCTGAGTACTTGCATTCATCCCTGGAGTAAATAGAGGCTTTTCACATGGATTTCTTCAACCCAGATGACCTCTGAGCAGGAGTCTGAGGGCTCATGTCTTTAGGAAGGTTTTCTGCAGTGTGTGATCTCTTGCTGACAGGTAGGAGTAGCTGTGCATGGAAATGGCAGCGGCACAGGTTAAGTATGTCCCATGGGCAGGGCATGGTAGGAACATGTGGGCACATGGAAGGAGAGAGGAGAAGTGCAGGAACCCCAAGTTTTCTGTGACACCTCTCTATATGAGGGAAAATAAGGTTTTTGGTAAGTTATGCAGTGACCTGGTGGGAAGACTACAGAAAGAGGTTTTTTTTTAAAGAAAGTTGAAACTAGAAAGATGAAAACGACCAAGACTCAGATGATTGTCCTGCTCTAGGAGAAATATTCCTTTATACTCAAACACTATTTTGACTGATTGAGGGATTTTTCGCTTTGACCTAATTATTAATGTACAAAAAGGGATACTGTGCATTTTGAAGGCACATTTTCTGGGTGGTAATTAGAAACACTCCCTTTCTTCTTAATAGCACCTGCTATAAAGTTAGTATAAATTGTGGCTATCAGTGGCAAGGGACACATTGGTTTCTTTGATCTGTCTTCCTTGCTCAAAACAGGATATTTCAAAAACTTTTAAAATTATTTTTACACACAGATACACACTAAACTTTTTTTTTTTTTCCTACAAACAAACATTTTGCAATGTATTTCATAGGCAGGAACAAAAGAGGTTTGAAGGTGCATGTGGCTGAGCTTCAGCTCGCTCTACAGCCAGGCACTCCTGGGAGGACCTACCTGGTGTTGCATCCTTCATGTGGGAATCAATGAAGTTCAACATAGAAATATGTCCAAAGAAAGATTTTAATTTGTTCTTTGACATCTGCAGAGAATATCTAGACAGATTCTTGATTTTTACCATCTCTTGAAAGTGAAAAAGAAAGTGTGGCGAGTGTAAAAGTCTGCAGGGAAACTTCATTCAAAGACCCAGAGAGGTGGAAGGCAGATGTGGTAGGATAAAATGTGAGTGAGAATGCTACATGATGAGATGAAGGAGACTTAGAGGAAAAGTATGTGTAAAGTAGTTCACCTGAAGCTGGAGTGCTTGTGATGATATGCAGTGCATGGAAGGATTGTAAAAGCGTGAGATTATACAAGGAGACCAATTCCTCCCTGAATCTGTTGTGCTCTTTTGCCACTAGATGACTTCCAGCTAATGCATCTGTTTTACAAAAAATAAATCTCCCTAATGGAGAGATGATTGAGGTGGGCTTCACCTACCTGCTCACGAGGATGGCTGCAGCTTTGGGTGCCCGCTGCTGCACTGCTCATCTCAAGCTCTCTGAGTAACCTATGGGGAGAAATATGCTATTTTAGGATGTGATTCACTGACCTGTTTTAGTTCTAGTGAGGCAGAACAGGGCAAGGTCAGATCTCAGTCTGCTGAACTCAGGACTGCTTTTAAGAGCAGGGTCACCCTACCCAGTAGATGTTTCAGGGCTTGATTTGTCTACTCACATAGAGATGGCTGGTGCCACCTGATATCTGAGGCTCTAAAGCCTCTGGGATGTCCACATGGGCAAGGGGATGTTACAGAACACCTGTGGGAGACACAGGCCTTTCTGGAACAGCAACTGGGATACGCTAGTGTGTCTCTGATGGTTCTAAGTATCTCCCTGGGGGATACTCAGCTGAGCTCCTACTGATTTCCTTGTCGCTTGACCTCAACGGAACAAATTCTGACATAGGTGATTAATAAAAGCAGGAATGCCTGGAGGAAAGTGAGGAGTGCCAGGGAAGCTTGCTATCTATAGTGGAAATGATCTGCATCATAGTGAACACTTATAGCTGTCAACTTTGAAGCTATTTGGAAGAAATGGAGAGGGACAAAACGGTGGCCTCTGTGCCCTTGTTAAAGCCTTTGCCCTGCCTCTCTGGGTTCAGTGTGCTACATTATTGCTGATAAGCTTTAGATGGCCTTCTGCACCCCATGGGCTCAGGAGGAAAGGGAAGTTGTGGGGTAAGAGTGGTCCTGCAGGGAAAGGCATCTCCAAAGTGTGGCAATCCACTGTCACTCCTCAGGAAAAGGACAAGCCCCATGAACTGGCACTCTGTAGGAAATGAAATAAAGTATTCAGTATCACAGAATCACAGAATGAAGCTGGAAGAGATCCCTAGAGATCATCCAGTCCAACTCCCCTGAAGAAGCAGGTCCACCGAGATCAGGTCACACAGGAATGTGTCCAGATGGGTTTTGAAGACCTCCAGAGAAGGAGACTCCACACCCTCCCTGGGCAGCCTGTGCCAGGGCTCCCTCACCCTCAATATACAAAGATATTAAAAAAAAAAAAATTCCTTCAATATTTTTTTAAAGTTTGTTTGCAAGGAAGCAGTTGCACTTAAGGAGGTGCCTGGAAGGAGCGGCACAGAGCTGGGGCTGAGGCAGGAGAGCAGAGGCTGTGGCACAGGGAGGTGTGTGGGGAACAGCCTCTCCTGGTTTGCTTTGCTCTTCATGCCAGGAAAAACCAAGCACTGAGGCCTGAGGTGTCTGAGCTATTTGCATCAAAATGATCTGACAGTTCCTCTTGAAAGGAAATGGAATGAACTAGTTTGTGGTTTCCAGCCCAGGTATTTGAACTGTGTCCTTGATCCCGTCAGTTGAAACACTGGGCCATGAGTCTCCAAATATTAACAATTTTTCAGATGATGTCCTTGGTCTAAAGTTTTACTCCTATCCCAAGCTTATGCCAGAAACATTATTTTATCTTCCAGATTTCTTATATCACAGATTTGCACGTGGCTAATCTCCTGCATGAGTTTCAAATGCAGAGGAGAGGGGTAATTTGATTAGAAAATGGCATATTTTTACTCCTTGAATGAGAGTCTGTGTGGTGAGGCTACATAGGGAGTAACAAACCATGGAATCATGGAATAATAGAATGGCAGGGTAGGAAAGGACCTCTAGAGGTCATTCAGTCTAGCCCCCCTGCAGAAGCAGATTCACCTAGATCAGGTCGCACAGGAATGTGTCCAGGCAGGTCTTGAAGATCTCCAAAGGAGACTCCATATTCCTCCCTGGGCAGCCTGTGCCAGGGCTCTCTCACCTCAACAGTAACATAGTTTTTTCTTATATTGAAATGGAACTTTGTGTGTTCCAGCTTCATCCCATGACCCCTTGTCCTGTTGCTAGCTACAATAGAAAAAAGGGATGCTCCAACCTCCCGACATTCACCCTTTAGATATTTGTAAATGTTAATAAGATCTCTCCTCAGTCTCCTCCAGGCTAAACAGCCCCAGTTCCTGCAGCCTTTCCTCATAAGGAAGATGCTCCAGTCCCCTGATCATCTTGTTGACCCTGTGCTGGAGTCTCTCCAGAAGTTCTCTGTCCCTCTTGAGCTGAGAAGCCCAGAACTGGACACAGGACTCCAAATGATGCCTCAGCAGGGCAGAGGAGAGGGAGAGAAGAACCTCTCGACCTACTGGCCACACTCTTCTTGATGCATCCCAGGAGGCCATTGGCCTTCTTGGCCACAAGGGCACATTGCTGGCTCATGGTTAGTTTATTGTCAACCAGCACTCTCAGGTCTCTCTCTGTAGAGCTACTCTTCAGCAGTTCGTCCTCAAAGCCTGTACTGGTGCATGGGGTTGTTCCTTCCAAGATGCAGGACTCTGCACTTGTCCTTGTTGAATCTAATGAGGTTCCTCTCTGCCCAACTCTCAAACCGGTCAAGATCGTGCTGAATGGCAGCACAGCCTTCTGGGGAACCAGTCAGTGCTCCCAGTTTGGTGTCATCAGGTCATTGATGAAGATGTTGAACAAGACTGGCCCCAGAACTGATCCCTGAGGAACACCACTGGCCAAGGCCTCCAACTCAATTCTGTGCCATTGATCATCATCCACTGAGCTCTGTCATTCAGCCAGCTCTCGATCCACCTCACTGTCCACTCATCCAAGTCACACTGCCTGAGCTTTCTGATGAGGATGTTGTGGGAGACAGTGTCAAAAGCCTTGCTGAAGTCAAGGTAGATGACATCTGCTGCTCTCCCCTCATCTAGCCAGCTGGTTATGCACTCATAGAAGGGTCTCAGGTTGGTCAAACAGGATTTCCCCTTGGTGAATCCACATTGACTGTTCCTGGTAACCATTTTTTCCTTCATATGTTTAGTGATGACATTCAGGATGAGTTGTTCCATCACCTTTCCAGGGATGGAGGTGATCCTGACTGGCCTGTAGTTTCCTGGGTCGTCCTTCCTGCCCTTTTTGAAGACTGGAGTGACATTGGCCTTTCTCCAGTCTTCAGGCACCTCGCCTTTCCTCCATGATTGTTCAATATAAATAAATAAAAACAGAATTTAAACAAATACTTTATCACTATGCCTTTGTGAGCTTTTGACCATTAATTAAGATTGATATAGAGAAGACAGATAGCTGGGTAGTAGATATACAGACAGATAGAAGATGAATAGAGGTAAAAAAAAAGATACAGAAGAATATTATGAGTTGCAAGTTTTAGGAAATTCTTCGTGTGTATAATAAATAAAACCTATCCAAGAAAAAATACCTCTTTTCATTTTTTAGGATGAAATCTCCTAAAAATGAAAAGAAAATGAAAGAATTCTTCCTGTTTTGAAAAAAAAACCAAACACCCAAACAAATTAGAATCTGTAGTAATGTCAATTCTGAAACATAATATTTTATCTTTAATGATGCCAACTAGTCCAAAGTAAAACGATTGTGTAACCATTTTCTCAGGGCTGTCTGCAGTGCTCAGTGCTCAGAGCTGTCCTTGTTGGAACATGCTGCCTGGCTCTCAGAGAAGACTCTGGTGACACTTCTTAGAGCTCAGGCTTTGACAGGTGATTTAGGGAATGTGAAAAGCCATGAGCTGAAATTATTTCACCGAATTTCAGCCACCTTCAGGTGTCCTGGCTAAACTAACTTTTAGCATCTTTGCGTTTGCAAGAGATGGGCATTTCCTTTGGTTACCCACACCTCCACCTTGCGAGTCCCAGCTGAGACACTTGGGTCTCTGGAGATCTGCAAGTGACTTTCAGGTGGGACATGGGATGTGGGAGACCCTTATCACCTTGAGTGGCATATGGAGACTGGGTAGGAGTGGCAGCAGATGCTCCTGTCTGTATTGGACAGCTGAATCTTGCCTGGAGAGGCAATTCCTTCAGTCTTCTTTAGCCATTTCTTTCAGTATGGGCTGGGGAAGGCTGCCCCTCTCCATAGACTATGTGGCTTGATGCCTACCCCAGAAAAGATTTGTTTTCAGAGGCTCAAGTTAGACAAGATGAATCTCACTCTACTTTCTCTGTTATGTCACAAGTCTTTAAGATCACACAAATCAAGCTAGAAAATAACTTCAGAATAACAACATTTAATATTTACATACACCAGTGAGGCCAGTGATTGCACAGTTGACAGGACAGTCAACTGTTAGCACAATTAGCACAGGGATGTGACACTAAACATCCCCAGGGCAGGACAACTTGGAACAAGATGGCAGCAGTAAGTGCATTTTCTTTCCTGTGCTGGAGGTGGGGTGTGCAAGCAGGTACCTCCCTGTCCTGGTGCTGGCACATCCCAAACAGGCTTATCATAGAGGTGAGAGTTGGGGAGACAAAGCTAAAAATGAGGGCAAGACTGATATTTAGGGGCCATGACGAACTCAGAGCCTGTCTGCTGAAGAAGGAGTCTCTCTTGGTCTGGATCCGTGCTGGATATCCTTATCTCTAGCTACTCCTCTTGACTCTTCCTGGTTGAATCAGTTGGTGTCATTTTGATATCCACTTTATATGGTAGCACTGGCTTCACTGCTGACCATGAGCACAAGCTTTTTCATCTACTTGTCAGATTTGGATGCACCTAATCATAATTGCAAACTTCTACAAAGCTTATGCTTCTTTTTCCTACAGAAGGTACTTGAAAGTCTTTTGGTCAAATTTCCTGCTAAAATTCTAGGGGTGAAGTTATGCTCCAAGGATGCGTACATATACTCCTCATCTTAGCACAACTCACATTTTCTTCCCCATTTTGTATAAAGGTGTTTGTGTTAGAGGACAGCACAATCACATGTGTCTGCAATAACTGTGTTCAAACAACTTGCTCTAGTGTCCAAATGCAGAAATATGAACAACTTTTGATTGAGAAAATGTAAGTGTCTGTCTTTGAAAAACAAACTTCAAGAGCTTTAAGTATATCCAGATTTTCATAACTCTATACGCACCTTCAAAATAGATAATGATGATTTTACATTTTGACTGACTCAGGGAAGTAATTTACATGTCCAGGAATTAACCTTTGAGGAAGTCACTGGAATGATGAGGTTTCTGAAATTTGACAGTCATGTTGTGGACTTAAGCATCAAGGGCTTGATCTTGGGTAATGATGAGGAATTACACCGTTCCTGGTTGGGATTACTGTTGCTGTAACACTAAGACTGATGCAATTTGTTGCCTTTCAGATTATATGTCTTATTTGTTACTGAGCTGCACCTAATTACTACCTTTATTGATTTAATGTTTATCTTTGCCAGTTAATTGCTTGTCCATGTGGTCCATGCCAGAACAGCCCTACAGACCTGTGTGACATTTGTGAGACTTCTACATGCTCTCGTGAGGGCAAAATTGGTGCTGAGATTCTCCTCCTTTTAGTTAGAACGGACATTGTTACACTCTTGCTCCAAAGCTTGCTGTCTATGTTGGCTCTAATGCCTCTCCAGGGCTCCCACATCTCTCAGATGCTCCTCAAGAACTGATGTAGAAGTGCACTAGGCTTTGTTGAACGTGAGAGTAAGCTACCAAATGAACAGAAGAGAATTTGGCTCTGCAGATTTGGCTGAGGGAGCCTGAAAACCATGTGCTTCCTTTGCCTCTTTGGTGTTGATATATTCTCTGAGCAACCCTATTGAAATCAGGGAGTGTCTGGGTGCTCAGGTGGTAGGAACAGACAAGTGAGCTCCAGGTGGGGTTTAGAAGGGATGGGAGGTTATATACATCCAGCCTGAGAGCATCTGCTTTGTGCAGCTGGTAAATGCAGCCATTAACAACAGTTCAGCTTCCCGTGTACACAAAGGCAAGTGGTGAGCTTTGATGTGGGGACTTTTGTGTTTTATGCACGAGTATGGCAGTGGGGACCAGACAGATTAGTGGTTTTGCCAGTACCTGAGATTTAACAAGAATATTTAGAAAGATGAAAGTTTGGAGCCTCAGATCTAAATGATCTAGTCATTTTCCACTCTGACTTCTTTATAAAAAAAACATTTTGCCCTGTGAAAATGCTGAACATTTTGGGCTTTTGTTGCCATTCCACCATATATACAGCACAGTGCACTATCCTTATTGCATATTGAGGTTTGTCTTGTCATTCCCTGTAGGTCATTCACATTCCAGAAATATTTGTCTGAAAAGCAAAGAAAGCAAGCTAATTAGTTAATATTCCAGAGGGATATCAGACACTGCAAGTATCCTATACTATGAAAATAGAATCAAAGGGAAGCCATGGTGATAAATGAAATTTGAAAGAGGTTTTCTTTCATTTTGTAAAATGACATTTTTACTACCAGCGATCAACTAAAACCACCTCTACTTTTCATCTTACACAGATGCTGGTGAGTTATTACCCTTGATCAAAAAGGCTTCTTGAATGGGAGAACAACCATGCAACTGAGTATGTCAATACATCACATTGACGTGCTGTTTTGAAATGTCTGAGAACTGGGTTATCCCTGACTGTGACATGAGGAAGAGGAATACATTGTGCAAATGCATCTGTGCTGCCTCAGCTCCCTGGAGGAGCTCATTCAAGGGCTCTGCAAACCTCTCTCAGGTCTTGAAAAATAAAAGTGGTAAGAATGTAAAGCACTCTGAGACCTTTTCCTGCACACCAACCTTTCTTTTCCTCGTACATGAGCTACATAGCAAGCTGGTAAGTCCATTGATGACTTGAATAAAGCAAAGAATAGCTTCAATCATGCCAATGGCCAGGAGAATAGAGAAGAGGATTATATTCCAAAGGATGATGTTTTCAGGTTCTTTGCAAATACTCCATGTTGTCTGGTTGAACAAATAATTGTCTCTGTGACAGAGAGAAATAATTGGAAATATATCAGAAAATAAAAAATTGTGAATGCTTTTTGTGTTTTCTGGCATTATTTTTTCTGAACTTTATTGCATAAAGTGAGTCTCAAATTCAACTGTAATTGGTAAAAGCTGGAGATTCCCTTCAGGATCACCTTTGCAGAGGTAAAATTGATGACCAGGGAAAAGAGCCACATCTGTACTTTGTTGCATGCACAAGAATCTCCCTTTTGCTTTATGGCAGTGCTAATAACTAAAGGGAAAGGTGCCTAATGGTTTTAGAATGCGTCTGCATATTCTCCATTCCAGCTGTGGTATCTTAACCTAGTCCATCCATTGTGCCTAACTATGGCTTGAGAACAGTGGTTGATACAGTTAGTTTTAAAGAGCTAGAAAATATTTTCTTTGCTTTTCAGTAGTAGGTAAAGTAGACTCAAATCATGAATACGTAGCAGATTAATGTGGCATATGTATTGAACATTTCCCTTTGACTCTGGCAAGAGTCACAGCTCAGCAGCCTTTTGAAAGTGTGCTGCAACTTGCACAAGGGTCTGTTGACAAATGCAACAGAAGTCACTCAGGCAATTTGCCCCAAAATGATCCTTGGTCAAAGAGATGGCCACCTGGAACACATTGGCCCAGAGAAATATGGATTTATTTGTATATCAAATGGACTGCCAGTTCACTTTTGAAAAATTCAAATTTGCTTTAAAAAGATGGGGGGTGGGAGAGGAAGGATTAGGGAAAGGAAAGTTGGAGGAGCCTGTAAGTCATACTCACTCCAGAGTGTCATTCCTGAAAGGGTAGAGGTATTCTCCATCACCTGTGTCGCACAGAGGGCCTCCTATCAGGCCCAGTGAGGAGATGACCACGCAATACACTCCTCCTGTGAATCCCAGCACAGCCAAGACCACTGACAGCAGCATCTGAAAGGGAAAAGACCTTCAACATTGCATGCACAAACACATTCAATAGCATGGAAATCTTACACTGAGTGGGAAAGAAACATTTTTTATCTTTTTCTTACTGTATGCTGAAGCTCCTAACAACAGAATGATATTGGTGGGAACAAAAACCAGTTGCCTTTGTTTGACTAGTGCATCCTAGATGTGAAGGGTTTTCAAATTGTACTTGTTTTGCTTTTAAAAAGGGATAACCTCAGAGCTTTAATGATTCAGAACTTTATATCTGACCAATCAACTATGAAAAATCTGGTCTTATTTCAAAAAGAAAATATGAAGCCAGAACTGACTTGATGTGTTCTGTATCATGTGCCTTAGCAACTCTTCAGCAAGAGCAGCTTTCTCAGCACGTGTACTGACAGAAACAAGTAAGCAACTATCAAACCAGGGATGAAAGCAACAGAAGGCACGTTAGCTGTTTTCTGATAGTTGATGAGAAACGCAAAAGAGCCTTTCTTATTGTTGCTTTGCTTCATTTTGCAACAGAGTGACACGTGGTTACCACTGCTTATGTTGAGAAATCTAATTGCTGTGGCAATGAACCAGAAGTAACTTTGGATTATATGTAATGCACTTTTAGCTCTTCCTTTGGCCACTCCTACAGAAACATTACCTTTGCTGTGTTTTGGGGTAGTTTCCTGCTGGTGGATGGCATGTATGTGGTTGCTGTTTGTACACAGAGACCAGAATGTCAGCCAGGTGCTACTGGTGGTATATCTGGGACAGGCTTCCCTCTAGTCTTGTTGAGTCCCTGCCTGCGGTTGTTCACAACTCTGACGAGATGAGAAGAAAAAAGGAAACTCTGGAGCAGGCTGTCAGAGCCAGGAGAAGACCTGGGCTACAGGCAAGGCAGCAACACTGCCTCGGAGTCAGGGCAGAGGCACAGCTGAGGAAGCACATGGGAAACATTCCAATCCATGACTTGGGTTTGAAGCCAAATACCTCTGGCAACATTTACCTGTTGCCAGCAAATACTAGTAAAATCTAATAGCTCACAAGGAAGGTAGAAACCTTCTCCTAATGCCAGCTGCTGCACAGAGTGCTGTGTTACAGAGTCAAATGGAAATAGCCACAATCCACGTTGCAGATTGGTGTCATCGCCTTGAAAGCTATTCACTATCCAAACAGGTTCAGACTGGTGAATGTAGTTTCCAACTTGCCATCTGATGACATTACCACTTTCTGTATAACCTTTCAGGCTGCCAGTGTGTGCATTGACTCATTTTCTGTGTCCTTTTGCCTCTAAAGAAATCCTTGAGTTAGAAGTTGCTGGGGTTTCTCATGAGATTTATTGAATCATAACTGAATAAGAATCGCCTTTTTTTGCAAAACTGGACACTCTTTTTGTCTTTATCTGCACATTGATTGAGTTTTGTCTTAGCAGAGCTTCATTGTCAGTAAAATGTAGGTAATTTAGAATATTGTCCCAGAACAAAACAGTTCTGGGTTGTATCTGTTGCACTGTATCTCAATGTAAGATCACCAGCCATGACTTATGGTGAAGATGAGTGACTGATACTCTGTCTGAAACTCCTACCTATGCTGAACCACTTCTGCCCATTTATTTTCTCATTTACTTCAATTGTGCATTCTACATCTTGATTGAAGGATCTTGATTGTGCTAATGACTACTTTTAGCACAGGATAGCAGTATGGACATCTGAAAGACAATTATAATAGAAAAAGTCAAATGGTCTTCAAGATCGACCTGGATATGTTCCTATGTGACCTGACCTAGGTGAACCTGCTTCTGCAGGGGGGTTGCACTAAAGGTCCCTTCCAACCCTACCATTCCATGATTCTATGATTCCATGTTTATTGATGAAAGGACAGAAGATGTATTTTTAGGGGCCTTTTTTCCTCCTGATGCCAGTGCAGTGGGTACTTCAGATGTGCACACCTTAATTTGCAAGATGCAGAAGCTTTCTAAATCTGTAACTTTCCAAAAATCATTACTCCATAAGGCCAGGACAAGAACTCATCTAGGTATATTTGCAGGGAACAATTTAAAAAGGATTAATGAAAAAAATTTACTCAAACCAGCATATTAGTCACTGCGAACTGGAGAATTGAATAGGATGAATAAAAAGATGAGAAATTTATTAATTATTATTACAGTTGTGGATACTTTAGCAGCACATAAAGGCTGTGAGGAAGTCTAGAACTATTAAACCAGGAAGTCTAGAACTATTAAACCAAGGACTGCAGAAAATATAATAAGGTAGAGTCCCTACCCTGAGGAAAACAGTTATGTTCTGATTGAATAATAATTCTGGTTAGTATTAGCACTTCAGTTTGGTTTTGGTCTTTTTTCCTAGGAAAAGTAATGCTGAGTATTCAACGTAAATTATGATTTTATACCTAAAGTCCCCAGTACAGAAAGGTGGTCAAACTAATCTTTGGGTTATACAGGCTTCTGAGTAGCTCCAGTGTGGGCTATTTCTCTGACAGTAGGTAGAAGCTGGTAGACAAATCACCAACAGCTGGGGACTGTCCACTCAGAATCACCTTACAAGGAGCTTGGCACCTTAGGAAGTCACTGCAGTCTTGTCTGTCTGACATAGTCCCACAGCTCCTCTGTTCTCCTGCCTCTGGTGATTCACACCATACCTTGACTTTTGTATATAGTCCATTTCTGTGGGAGTGAATCCAACCAGTCTGGGGAAGTTTGACTTTTGGCTTGGTAACGTTTAATACTGGGATAAAGGTCAAAGAAGGGAGACCTGAAATGATGGGGAATACCCACAGTATGGCTGTGTTTCACCACTACTTTCTACATGACTTACACTCACTCAAGTGGCTGGCTCAGGCACTGGACTCAGGGTGCCTAGGCTCACACCCCACCTCTGCAGCTGCCCCACTTGGCCATCATTACCATCCTCTTTGTGCATGTGACATTTGGTAAAAACAATGTAGTGGCATCTCCCTTGGGATGTTCTTGCTGACATCCTAATGGAGAATGTGATTCCATTGCTATGAATAATGAATTAGCTGAAGTAAAACATCTTGAAGAGGTAAAGGTTTTCTCATGGATCAAACTGCATGTTAATTGAAGAGTACAGAAGAGACACACTTTGTCCTATGGAATCTCTTGTTATAGACTGCCTCTGTGAAGATTGCAGACTAAAAAACCCATTTCCAAGGCAATTTATTGTTGCTAATAATGATAGCCATACAGAAGTGTGTGCTCAGGGCTTGAAGATTAATGGAGATGCCCATACAACATGTTACGTTATAATCTTCATAATTATCAAGGGAAAAGTATCTCTCTGGCCTTTCTCTTGATGACAGAGAGCCCAAATTACCTGTACCTTTAATGTGTAAAATGCTTGGGCAAATGTGTGCTACGTGCCAAAGCACAGGCACCAGCCTCCAGGAAGCTACACTGTCTCCTTAGTGCCAGCCACAGCATCTCAGGCTTCTAGCATAGGTCTGCAATGTAGAGGACCTGTCTGTCCCTACAGAGGCAAGCAGGGATGAATGTGTGGAAAGGCAAATTGCCATGGAAGGGTATGGAGGAAAAAGGACCATGTGGAATCAGAAAGGAACAGACAGCTGTCTCAGTCTTTAGGATTGCCTTGAGCAGGAGGAAGCTAGAGCCATATTTTACTTTCTATGTGGTGAAGTGGCTTTGTACCCCTCTGCCCTCAACGTTGTGCTGCCCAGCACGTGCCCTGGATGAGTATAATTTCCCTTATATCAGTGGCTGCAATATCCTAACATTCTTGTTGGCTCACTGAGCTCTCAGCCCCAGCCCAGAGACGCTGTAGATCAAGCTCCTTGTCTACGTTTCCTTGACATGGCTGCTGACGACCGTGTGATGGTTTGTCATTGTACATTTCCACCTGCTGAGCAGCCATTTAAGAGCTATTGCACAAACCCTGTAGAGCCATTTCGACACACAGATATCCACTTACCCCACATCTGTTAGCGCAACATCCTGCTCCTCCTGCTCCCAGCATCATGAATGCCGGCAAAATAACCTGTGAGAGAAGCATAAGCTGAATTGGTGTGTAGTAGTTCTGCTGGGATTGTTTTTAAAGTCCAGGAACTAGGGTATCATGTTCCTCAAATGCAAACCTCCTTCATGACTTATACCTGCTTAGATGTCGGTGCTTGCTGAAGAGTAACTCAGAAAGAAGTGTGAGATTACAGCTAGAGCTGACTGGCAAGTTGCTGGTACAGTAATCCTGATTGCTGAAGCTATACTGCTTCTTTTCAGCAGGGTTTTGTTGTGGTTTGGGTTTTTTTTTTGTTTCAGGAAACAGTGTGTCACTTTTGAGAAAATGAGATTTCTCCTCAGAAAAGATACATGACTGGAGTAAGAATTATGTCAGTTTAATTCTTCTGAATATCCCGCCCTGGACTATGATTGGGAAATCAGTCTTAAACTTCCTGAAATACATCTGACTTGGTTTCTTTACACTAAGATTCTGGAAAACCTTCAAGATAGACTTCACTCAACAGGGAACTCCCAGTTCACATCAGCATTCTCCATGGTGATTATCAGGTGGAGTTGGACTGGTATAATGAAGTCAGTAACCACCTGTGTCTCAGGATATAAAGCCACCTTACAGAGGCACTCTGTAGATAGGAAAAGCTGCATTTAGTTTGGTACCTAGAGGGCAAGAAAGCTTTTGTGAGTCTATCTGTGCCTTGCCTCTGCCCACCACTGCTTGTGTGGGCATCTCAAAGAGTACCACAAGAAAATGAGTGAGGAAGTAGAAAATGATCCCTATAAAGCTAATGAAAGAAGAACACACCAAACAAATAAACAAACAAAAAAGTAAAAGCTGTAAAAATATCCTGACTAGGTGCTGGAGAGATACTGTCCCATGTGGGCCAGGAAGAGCAGAATGTCCATAGACAATGAAGCCTGGGCAATTTATGTGTATGGTGTGAATATTTCCTTTAGACTGTGTAGGAGAGTGCTATGAAACCTGCTTAGATTTGCAGGGCCTTAAATATTTTTCAAAGGATTTGCTCTCCATTGCCTGTTATGCACACCCCAGAGGCAGCCTCTCACGATTGCAGAGGTCGCTGGACCACAGCTGGAGGCCTGCAAATGTAGGGTATTGAGGTTAAAAGGACATTCCTCTCCTGTCCTTAAACAATCAGAGGTGATCTCCAAGGCAGCCTCAGCCCCAACATGTCACTGTGTGGCACTCAGAAGGAAAGCTAACACCTCTGCCCCTCAAACCAACACTCCCTTTCCTCCAGGTCTGTCTTATCTCTTTGGAGGATTCCCAGCTAAGCTGTGAACACTTTTGTGCTATTTATTAGCCTGGCTCAGGATGAAGCATTTGCTTGGCAGCTTTCTTAATTTGCAGTGCCCAATTATAAACACCTGCCTTTGACACAGGAATGAGAGTTAGCTGGATTTGGCTGTTGTCAGTAAAATGAGGGCTGCATGTGAGCCATGGCTCAGTCAGTCATTTCCCAGTGTTGCACACAGGCTTCTCATTCTTCCTCTCTTTACACACTAAACTTTTGAAATAAGGAAAATAAGGAGGGTTTTCACGTCATATAAATTTCCAGTAGAGATGCAGCATAGCAAGAGAAAAGGGTGGGTCTGGCTGCTTAGCCAGAATGTGCTGATAATCTATGTGCTGGTCTACAAACGAAGTTCCCAGGTGCAGAGAGGTAAGTTTTCTGGCTCATGGAAGCAGGCCAGGCTGTTAATAAGTCTCTCTCATCGTCTTGTCTCTTAAGGCTGTGCACTGGTTACGGGGAGATTTTCCAAGATCAGACAATGTGTTATCATGACTTTGCTGAGTTTGCTTTGGGGAGAAGCTGGGTACATGTGGGAATGCATTACAACCTGGTCTGTCACTCACTGCGGAGTCAAGATACAGACCATGCTACAGCTACAGGCCATTCTGCCCCTTGCTTAGTTCCATAGGAGGCACAGATGCCAGTCTTCATTTTTCCATGCTTCCAGCACCTGGAAAATGGAGCTGATGATAACACTTTCTTTCCCATCCTCTTCACTTCTGGTCATTTGTTATGTTGTTTTCTGGAAAACACATACACTAAACAGCATTGTTGGTGGATCGATAATTACTCCTAATGCTGTGTTTTGAAGGCTAATGCAATTTTTTCCTCCCCTCTCGCTTGCTGTTCTCATTTTTGATGTTCACAGTGCAGGCCACAAGCAAGACTGTGTGAAAGCCTTGAAAGAAGGCAAGTTTTCAATGAGGCTGTGATGCTCTCATGCCAAACATCTGCCTTTCCTTTCATTGGACGCCAATGACTCCTGGGCTTGCAGCAATACAAATTTTCCACAGGTTTCTCATGTAGTTCCACTTTTTCCTTTAGGCTTCCTTCCACAAACTCATGCTTATGTTCAAGCTCAGCATGAGTAATAGGCCCAAGTGGCAGCTGGAAAAAGAAGCAGGCAAGCTGCTGGTGGAGAACAATTTATTGAATGACCTTATGCCATAGTTCTGCTTTATGAAATATGAGTCTGAACCACATCCATTGCAGTTTTTCCATAGACTTAAGTGGTAACTGCATTATAGCCTGACTGTGAATGAGATTTGCTCTTTTCTAAGTTAATTATTCTTAAACACTCTTTTTTTATATATATGCACAGGTAGTCAAGTCTGTGCCAGTTTACCTTCTGCCTAGGCTACGTGGCAGCCAGTACTTGTCATTTACGTGTTACACACTCAGTTCTTTATCTGTGCTTGGGCGGATCATTGGAAGAGCATAAAAGGAGGAGGCTTTCTAACGAACAGGAAAGCTCAGTATCCCCAAACATGTTCCCTTCTAGTTAGGGATGATTCACATTACAGTGATCTTTCCTGAGTAGAGAAATAGAGAACTGGTTATAGACGAGCAGATGCAAACCAAATTAAACCCAAAAGAAGGTAAGTGGGTGTGTGGCAACAGGTGGTGTTTGGGATTTAATCCCTTAATCCCTTTGCAGCTCCACATCTGTTGAGTGTTGGATGGGTCTCTAGCTAACACCTACTGAAACATGTTTCAGTTTTACCTTTCATGACTTTTTGTGAATTATGTGAGCATAAAATCAACTATAGGAGTAACAAGGATGTGCAGAATATAGTGAAAACTCACCACCTCCATCCGAGTTTAGGTCTTCAGCTTTGCTTTGACTCATGGAGGATGTACACCCATATCACCCTTTCCCACAGTGAGAAGTCAGTTCTGTTGCTTCCTTCTGACTTGGAGCCCTGATGTTTATTTCAGGAATGCCTTGTATTCCTGTGATTACAGACTTGTTCAGCCTTGAATGCACTTTTCAGTCCTGCACCCAGCTTCCCAGTGAAGCTGCTCACATTTATATAAAACATAGTTTTATGACTTTGTTGGCAGTGCTTTTCTTAGCCCTGAGTTTAAAACGAAACCAAACCTATAAGAAACAGTAGAAACACTTTTCTCTTACCAGTATCCCAGCTCCCAGTATGCCATGGAAAAACCAGACCAGATCAGTTATCTGGCTGAGCTGCAGAACTTGTCCATTGGGGAAGTACAGGAGAATATTGGAGACTATGGCACATGTTGCCAGTGGGAACAAGGTGATGCCAATGCACTTCGAACACTTCCTTGTGCACATAGTAGCTCTCTGCTGAGGAAGGAAGAGGGGAGGTTTGGATTACTACAGCTCAGAGAGCACAGAGTTTCAGCAGTTTTCTTCTTTAATGGAAGAAAAATAAGTTCTGAAGAAAGAAATGCTAACAGTTAAGGCTTAGATAATCCTGTTCTACACAGCCTGTTTCCTTCAGAGACTTTATTTAAAAGTAAATTATTAAAAAACTGGAATGTTTAATTAAATTTCTTTAAAATTGCCAGGATTGAACATGTGCTGGCAATTAACATTAACAAAACCATGGCTGCACAAACTGATGCCCTGTCTGGCAGACTTTGTGGTGGGGACACGGTCTTGCGTGGGAGGGGAGGTGGATCTACGAGGTTGTCAGGGACCACTCTCTTGGCAAGACGATTTGAAATCTCCTGCATGGAAGGTCTAGAAGAGCAAGAAATGACTGCCAGGAATGCCACAGAAACATTCAACTTCTTTTAACCCCAAACATGGCTCTGAGGCAGACAGGGGAGCCTTGCCAAGGCCCCTAGCAGCTGCATTTTCTCTATTCCAGTCAAAAATACAGTCAGGAAGAACTGGACAAACTTTACCATTTCCTGTGATGTGTTTATTCTGTAGATAAGGGTAGGTAAGACTGGGTATTATGGGGCTGTTTGGCACCCACTCTAAAATATCCAAAAAGCTGGGGGCATGCCTAGTCCTGTGGCTGTTTGCAAAGGGCCCATCACAAAGATATCCTACCCCATTTTCACAGATTGGATGTAATGTGCAAAACAGCAGCTGTTAAAATCAAAGAAGCAACATAAATGGACCATTAGTTGAAAGAGATCTCTGCAGGTCTGCAGTCTGACCTCCTGATGAAAGCAGGACTATCACCCACATTAATTTGGTTTGTCATCCATGGCTTTGTGTAGCTGAGCTTTGAAACCCTGCCCAGGATGGAGCTGCCGCCAGCTCTTTCAGTGACTTGTTGGAGGGCTCCCTAAACCTCTTGGTGAAAAAGTCTTTCCTCATGTACAAACTGAATCTCCCAAGCTGCAAACATGGCTGTTGTTCCTTATTATATCCTCTCCCACCATTCCATCATTTCTGCTATTAGTTCCCTCTTCACTAAAGAGGACAACTCCAGCACATACTGCACCCACATTGTGCTCCATAGCTGAAGAAAAAAGGCTGATGAGTACAAAAGTGGATCCACAGACATTTCTCCATGCCAGGCTGGAAATTTCAGACTACTGGGTCAGAAGTTATTGAACTTTCACACTACCATTAACTTCATGGCACAAACTGATCACAACTTCTTCCCAATGTGTTATCTTAGCTTTACTTCCAGCTTAAGGCTCTCAAATGCATAAAAGTATAAAACATCAATCTGTGGGTTACTGTCCTCAGAGAAGGCTGGCAGTTTACGGCAAAGATGGCTTTGCTCTCCTGTGAGCAAGTTCCAAAATGTAAGAGAAGGAAGATGATCTAGACAGAGACCATTTTAGTACACAGGCAGTGTTACACACGTACACAGGCAGCCATGCATGTGTACATGCCTACACTTGCTGCATGCAAATAGCTTTTGTAATACCAAGGCAGTAAACAGTGAAATGTCCCTCAGTGGGGCTGAGGAGGTATTAGGTGAGCTAAAATCACAGGAATCAATCAGGTTTGGGCTCAAAAAAAAAAAAAAAAAAAAAAAAAAAAAAAAGCCAGGTGAAGGACAATATTAAGACATTTGAGAAAGCCAGAGACAGGCTGAAATCACCTTTGTTGACAGAAGGAAGACAGCGAAGAGGTGAGGTAAGGCATCAAGACAGACCAATGTCCTCAGACCTCTGTAACTGAGAGGGTAAACAGAAAGACCTTATGGGATGCCATATATTGCTGTGAGGTAGCTGAGACTGCCAGAGACTTCTGTTTGCATTTCTATAGCAAAAAAATTCCATTGCTCTCTACTGCTACAAATTTAGTAAGGCATTGTGATGATGAGCACTTCACAACCATGTTATGCTTTTTAGTCCAGCTTTAAAACATGTTAACTGGCTTTAACTATTACAAAACAGAACATTTTTAACTGAGATGCTTCTTGGTATATGGTCATTATCTGTTATTTATATAGTACTCAACATTTTGCAAGCCTCTGGAGAAAGCTCAAAGAGATAAAAATCTGAGGAGACTGACAATGTGCAAATGAAAGATGAAACAGAAAGGGAGTGGAGGGCAGTGGAAAGAATGTATGATATTTTACCTGTCTTTCTCCAGATGCCCAATGCATTTGCTACTTTTTCTCACTGGCTTTTACCTGTCTGTTTTCCCATCTCCTGATAGCTTTTGCTTTTCCATATGTCTGCCCAACCTCACCTACTTCCCCTCCTTGAAAAGAAGCAAACAAGCACAGGCACAGCCTTCTTTAAAAGCTAAGTCTTGTAGGAGAGTTATAAATTTTCCTCTGCATCTTTTGTACATACCCAGAGGGCCCAATTCTCACCTGGTGCGAAGCAGCACAGCACTGGCTTGGTTGGAAAAACAGGGTTTTACAGCCTGTTCTTGCTGACTTATCTCAATATCACTTCAAACTGCAAGGAGAACTTACCTAAACGTTGATCACCAGATCTAGCAAAAGCCTCTACCACCAATTCAATGCCGCTTTGCCACCTCTGTACATCAGAGGAACTGACCGTGTTATTACAGCTTAGGAAAACACTCTGGATTGCCAGAAGCACTCAAAACACTTCTAATTTAGCAAACAAAAGCACTTTCTACAGCTTTGTGAAGCAAGGCAGCTAGAGTGAGCTTCTAGTTTTTAACAAGGGTTTTAGAAAGCTTTTCTTTTCAATGCTGAGGGAAGCATGCAAATACTTTTGCTTACCTTCCAGAAGGGGCTAAGATGGCCTCCAGGCTCCAGAATTCCCTGCAGCCAGTTACAGGCTTTCCAGCTCCTTTCTCGTGGAGTGTGGCAGTCTAAGGGAGGCACAGTGATGTTTTTGGGCAACAGCCTCTATTAAACAAGTAGCTGTTTCTCCCGGGAGAGTGAGGAAATACCTTAAACTATCCCTGGTTGGCCAGTATGAGGCTGGCGTGTCACCCAGCGTTATTGACTATTTTAAGGCAGTGTTCCAGTGGTCAATGCCTCGGCCCCCGGGACACACAGGCCATGGCAGTAAGGACTTTTTTACTACTGCAACCACTTCAGCCATGTGGTTTGGTGGGTGAGGAAAGGTGGAGGATGGCAGAGGTGCAAGCACACAGAGAGGAGCAACCAGTGAGTGGCTGAAGCACGAGGTGGTACACAAGTCTGGCCATTGGTGTGGAGTCATCTTCTGCACAAAGTTTTGTGGCTAGTAAAATTGGGCACCAACTTTGCTCCAAGGTTTGCTGCTGGGAGAGCTTGATGGGGAGAATGGGGGTGGTAAGGGAGAGAAAGAAGATTCTCAGTAAGATGGGAAAAAAGAGGGAGAAGGGCAGAAAGACTGGAGAGAGGGAAAGATGTGAGCAAGGGAGGAAGCAAGGGAAAAACACAGTTCCCAGGAGGAGAGAGTGGAAATATGGAAGGGAAATGGAAGATTCACTTTGGCAGAGGAGAAGAGAAATGTAGAAGATACACTAGGAATGGGATGAGAAATCAAAAACACAATGAAAGGCACGAAGAAGCAACACAATTAAACCAGGAGAAAAGTCATACTGAGGAAGGGACTTTCTTTTGTTGCAAATGTGATAGTAATAACCATGAAAATATGTCCCAACACTAAAACATATAAACACATATGTTACTTGGTATGTTAGGTTTTTCCCCAGTCATGCTGGGAATATGCTCAGATCCCTCTCTTAACTGAAAACGTCCACCCTCTGGCAAGCACCTGCTGTTGCCTTGTTCTCCACATCCAAATGAAAGGATGACTTTAATCACAAAAATGTTACTGAAAGGGGCATGTGAGTGAAAGCAAAGATGCAAAATGTTCCAGTCTCCACCCTGTTACCTCTTGTCTTCATTTTCTAATCTCCCTACAAAAGGTTGACTGTGTAGGGTGGACACAGTCTCATGTGACTTTTCCTAGTGAGACAAATAGGCACTTTTAAGGGGAAACAAAAAAAAATTACAAGATCTATCTCAGGAGTTATTGTAGGGTTACAGGAAATCACAGGTCTACCAGAATGGCAAGCTGGCTGCAAAACTACAGGAGCAAAGCCTGGGACTTCAGTCTCCATGTTGTATATTTAATATCATCAATATCAGAGGATGAAAGGAAGGTTGTCTTCATCACTGACTCACAGCCAGTGAAAATCTTTAAAAATCTTTAAAAACTGTTCTTAGGCAAAGAACCTTCATTACAATACAAATAGCAAAAAGGAGGGAAACTGAACTGAACTCACTGAACCCAATGCCTCAGACTTCACCTGACAACACTGGCAACAGTATTTCACCATGTTTTGTGTGGTTCTTCAAACCCAAGGAAAAGGGACAAAGGACAAAGTAAGCCTCAGACGAACTTCAGACAGGGCAAAAGCACAAGGCCGAATAGCATTTAAAGCATTCAAATAATTAAATTTAGAATCACTTGAAGATCATCAGCAATTTTCACTGACAGCTGGGCCTCCTGCCTTAGAGAGACATTAATGCTTATGTGGAGAATTAAGTAGCAAATAAGGAAACCTCATAATAATACTTAAGATGAATGCTTGCACTAAATCTAATGTCCTGATTGCTTGAGGTTTTCATTGACTGACTCTATAACATCCCTAAAGCACCACCTTTCTCAGCCTTACATAGTTAAGGCTCTCATTTGAGCTGAGCATCCTTGATTTTGATTCTGCTTTCCTCTGGTTTTGCCCAGTTCACAGCTCTCCAGGGTGATGTGCAAGCCTCACCTCTGTAGTTTCTCATCATTGCTCTGTTCCCATCATTGCACATTTTTTTACTGACCTTTTAAAGTTTCTTCTTTTCAGCTTCCAAAGTCTATTCCACAGGCCTACCATACTTCATCTATTACTTACCATTTAGTGTCTAGACTTGATTGTGTCTCAACGTCAAATACCTCTCAGTGCCATTCTCCCCTGAATGCTTAATAGTTTTTCAAGCAGTACTCCAGGAGAAGAACTCATGTTGTATTAATTTTGTGCTTGCCCATGTGCCTAGAACAGTCTGTTGCCTTTTAAAAATACTTGGGACAACACTTTGCACTCAGGGGCTTAACCAAAGACTAGTGCTTCTAGCCATTACAGAAAAATACTTGTAAGCTATATTAAACACTGAGCTTTGTCTGTGAAGTGTTTAGTGGATAAGTTGAGTGTATACAGTTCTGTACATCTCTGTTTTCCCTCTGCAATATTGACTTTTCAGGCAGTGAAAGCATTTTGTGTTCCACTGATCAATGTGTCCTGATTCTATTGACTTACTGTACATCAGCTCTGGTCTTTCTTTTATTTCTATCCTTTTAACCACAAACTCTTTATTAATTTTATAGTTACACATAGTAGCAAAGGTACTGAGAGGGGGAATATAAACATGCAAAAAAATGCCATTCATTATGCTAGAAATGAAAGCCATTCCAGCCCCACAGTTTCCCTGGGTGGTGCAATGTGAGCTAGAAACTGAAGATTTATGACCCCTTGCAGGTTTTTGAAGGGCATATCTGACTTCCAACTTATTCTATTAATAGATCTGCCCCATTTGGAATGCAGCTGCAGTGTGTTAACAAGAAAATGCCCTTTTTGCTCTTGATATGCTGTTTAAAAAGGATCCAGGCAGCTTTGCTCTCATTTAGAATCATAGAATCACAAAATGGTAGGGGTTGGAAGGGACCTCTAGAGATCATCCAGTCCAATTCCACTGCTAAAACAGATCACACAGGAATGTGTCCAGGTGGGTTTTGAAAACCTTCAGAGAATCAGACTCCACGCCCTCCCTGGGCAGCCTATGCCAGGGCTCCATCAACCTCACAGTAAAGTAGTTTATCCTTACGTTTAAGTGGAACTTTTTGTGTTCTAGCTTATATCTATTACTCCCTGTCCTGGGCACTACAGATAAAAGCGTTGCCCCATCCTCTTGACATACAAATTTAAATACTTGTAAGTGTTAATGAGGTTGCCTCTCAGTCTCCTCAAGGTTGAAAAGTCCCAGTTCCCGCAGCCTTTCCTCATAAGGAAAATGGTCCAGTCCCCTGATCACCTTGGTAGCCTTGTGCTGGACTCTCTCCAGAAGTTCTCTATCTTAGCTTGGCTTATTCTAGTACAAATCTTAAGTGGTTCCTCTGGAGTAAAAACTTTATTCCAAGTACATGGTGACACGTCACTCAATTTATTCCACTTTGGCACCATGACATAAACGATCTCCTGATGCTGTTTCCAATGCCATTTACTGTTACAGCTTTCTTCAACTGAGGGAATGAGAGCTTGATTTTCCCGAGGAAGAATAAGGAAGCAAAATGTTGTTAAGAGGTTTTTTTTCCAAGATGAGATGGCTCCAAGAAGTTTCATGAGCTTGGGCATTGCAAGCCTGGACACCCAGTTAGCTCTCTTTGCTTTTGCAGCAGGTACTCGAGGTAATGTGCCTGTCTGTATTCAGGACTGTGCAGATTCCCTGTTAAGGTAGAAACAGCAAGGTGGAAATGTCAGAACCAACATTATTCAGATTTTCCTTTATGCAGAGTATCCCAAACTCACATAATCACAGCCAACAAAGAGCTAATTGCATGGCAAGTGCACTGAGAAAGATGAAGAGGAGGGGGAATGGTGTTGAAACAGTAGCCAATGAGTTTTACCCATCCAACAAAGCACTACCCATTGCTTACTTGTGTGTATGTATGTCCATCTGATTTATCACAAAGGTAATTTTGTTTAATTACCTGACTCTTTTGTCCAGGAATGGCATTCTGCCAGCCCCACTGCTTTCTAAAATGGCAATGAACCATGACCTGTGGCCAAGGTTTGTTTATGCTCCTAACACTGAACAACACTGCCACTATCCAATATTAAAATAATTAGAGGTCTGTGCTTTCATTTTGCTGGTTTTGTGCAACACTTCTTTCTCATTTTGGCTGAAAGGCATTTCTCATCTTTTTTTTTTTTGTCACTGGGGTTTGTCCAAGTATGTACTCAGGGTGCAGGTGAGGAGCTAAAATCACTACCCACTGGAAAACGTCCCTGTTTGCCTGACTGAACAGGAGAAATGCTACTTCTTGTCCCTTCCTAACTGAACTGTCTCAGGAAGCCTTCAGTAATCATAGAATCATAGAATGATAGGATTGGAAGGGACCTTTAGAGATCATCTAGTCCAACCAAAGAGCAAATAGTGGCAATATACTGAAGAAATGTGAGTTTTATAAGAAAAAAAAGTGCTCATAGTGCTTTTTAGAGCAATCTGACATTGTCAGGAGGGAAAATTTCTGTAGTCCAGGGTGGTGTTTTTGGTCAGGCAGAGACATGTGGCTTGGCTGGGTAGCCTGTGAGAGATTAAAAACTCCCATGTGAGGCTGAGGCACCTGGAGCAGCGGCTCCCCCGAGAATGAAAGAGGAAGACAACAGCCAAGAGATTAGAAGCAATCATTTAGTGTTTTGTAATTGCAAGGGGGACTGTCCTCTTGTTAACCATCCCCATCTGGTTTTGTGCCAAAAGAAATTTTGTGTGGGTGGCTGTAATGTTTCAAAGACATACGTGAGGCCAAGTTCCTAGCCAGAATTACTGCTTGCTAGTAAAATACTTCATACTTACTTTGTCTGCATTGGAGAAATGGATATATGTGGAAAAAAAAGCATAGAATCATAGAATGGTAGGGGTTGGAAGGGGCCTCTAGAGATCATCTAGATCATCCAGCACCCCTGCAGAAACAGGTTCACCTGAATAAGCATTTTGAAATACATCTGGTCCTCAGATCCTGCGATCTGTTTTTTCTAGCTAGTGCTGACTGGTTGAAGAAAAAGCAATCCATTCCCTTGGTGACCCTGAAGATGTTAGTTTGGGCTCAATGTGGGAGAGTAGTATTTTAAGTCTTCCCATATCTTCTGTGACAGAAGGGCTTGAGTCAATTAAGGCAATAGTACCCAAAGTGGGAAGTGCCTTTGGACATTTCTTAGCATTGTTTGGGTTTCTGAAAGCAATTCTCTTCTTGCACAGACAAGATTCTTTTCCCTAGAAATAAAGCAATCTCCATCTTCAAACTATTTGCACTTTTCTCTATATATATCCACTAGAAGGGAGTTTCAGCTTTTTTGAGAGTGAGGGGATGTTGAGGAAGGTAGACTGCAGGCACTTTTGTTTGTTGTTTAAAATTAGATACCAAAACCAGACATAATTAAGGCTCTTTCTGAAAGGGTCTGAACCGTTTGTTTCCAGCCTTGGAGATATATCATGTGCATGCATGGAAATATTCAGAAACCATCTAGTCATAGTCCTGGGCAATCTTCTCCAGGTGGCCTTGCTTCAGCAGGTCCGTTGGACCAGATGACCAGGGAGGTCCCTGCTGATCTGAGCCACTCTGTGAAAGACTATGATACATGAGAGGGACAGCAGCACAGTGCTGGTGTGGGTTGAGGCAGCTGCACTCCTCTATGCACTGAACACCATGATCATGTTAGCAGTGGTGGCACTGTGCTGCTATGGGATTTGGTCACCTGTCCCCATAGCAGAGCTGGCTGGAGTCCACAGCTCCTCTGCAGCTGGCATGAGGAAGACATCAAAATACTAGACTTAAAAAGACAGACAGACTCTCCGGCATGTGCTGCTGTCATTCCTCAGTGGTGTAATCCATTCTTTGTATTAGGGTGTGGGCCTAAACTGAGCTCAGGGCAGGACGGGCATTAAGTCTGCAATGACAGCAGGTCTCCAGAGGCTGAGGAGAAAAGCAAGAACCTGGGGAAGTGTTAAGAGGAAAGATACTGGGTGGAGACAGGATCACAAAGGAGCTTGCTGAGAGATGAGTCCAAACATATTAAAAATTTAAAAACCTGGAGAGCCTCCTCTGGCAGACATATTTTGGCCAGTGCAACAACAGGGCTTCATGCTCGTGTCTTGCCCCACTGGCAGCAGTGAGGTCATGGAACACAGTGCCCGTGTCCATTACACGGAGCATGGTGACAGCCCAGAGATAAAGTGCAGACGTGGAAAGATGAAGCAGTGCATGGAGGATGGCTGATTCAGCCTTTTAAATGTATTGAGATATCCTTCAGTTGCTTGTATTATTGTATATGGCTATTAAGCGACAAGGATGTGCTTCCTCATGACCTATCAGTAATGCTACTGCCTCTTCCTTGCAAGAATTGCTTTATGAAAGAGACAAGATTAAGTTGAAGAGTATTTTAATAGTTTTATAACAGTGTCTGTCTGGTGGTAGTTTATATCAGGTATCCTTGTTCCATGATAAACTCACAAAAAACCCTGCAGATGATGTTGCCCCAAGTGTGTACAGCAGCTGACATGGAATGAACTGGATGTTTTTACTTGGGAAAAAGCAAGCAAGAAAATATTTGCATTCATACAGCAGTCAGAGGAAGGTTTAGTGATTTCTGCAGTCACCCAGGTCATTAAAGATCCAGCTACAATCTCCTTTCACTGAAGGGCTGAATTTGTCCCTGAAGGAGGTGAGAGATGCAGATTGCTGGGCTAGTGTGGTACTCCCTGGATCTGCCTCTGAGACCCAAAATGCTCTGAGGAGGGGTGGAATGGCTCAGATAGCTGTGTCTCACCCAAGAACATCCCAGTCCCGCTACACCACTGTCCTTGGTCATGCTCCCCACTCCCTCCATTGAGCCAGTGCCAATGCTTTCACAGCCACACACAACAGGTTTCAGCATCAGTCTGGCAGCCACCTGTTTTGTTTTTTCTTTACTCTTCTATCCATCTGCTTGTCTGGTCAAACATTAGATAAAGCAAATTACCATGGAACATCTCATTACTGCATGTAAACTCCTCTGTGGTGTGTGCCCAGCCCCTGGCACTCTGGAGAGAATAAAAACTAATTACAAGAGACTCACCAAGTGCCTGGGAGGAAAGAGGGATGAGGTGCCACCAAGCCCACACTCATCTTCCTGCTGAGCAGCTGATTGGCAGCAACCGGTTACTGCCAGGAATTTCTTACATATCCAACTACTTCAATGTGTTGAGAACTTTGACTTGTTGTCTCAGGACTGAAATATATTTCATTTTTGTGGCTGCAGAGAAAAACTTCAAAGCTTGGTCTGCTCAAAAGTCAGATGCCAAATAATGAGAATTAGCATTTACTATCTTTTGTAAACAAATGTTCCTTTTTTGAGAGCCTGACTTGTGAGTTTTAAATACCCCAGAATAGTGATATTGTGCTTTTTGGCTAACAGAACAGTTTTTAAAAAGCAGCTGTTGCAAGAAAAAAACAAATCCAAAATACTCTATGTGTGCTAAGTCACTACATGCATCACTTTTCTCTGGGTTTATGCTCCTGTCTGGCTGGTAAGATTAGGAGCACTGCAGGGCAGGGAGGGTCCCTGTCTGTGTATTTGCACTGTGTCTTGCCACTTGTAAAGGAAGCAAGTAATCATCACCCTTGCTGCTTTCATGTCTACTTGCACAATAGAAATAATTAATACTAATAGCAATGCTTTGCCTATCTGCGGCTCCTTTCATCTCAAGACCTTAAAGTGCTTGACAAGCATTAACTAAATTAGCTTCCACATACTTGGAGAGGGAGTCAGATATAATGATTCCCTACTTTGCAGATGAACACACATGAGGAAAAGCAAAGGCTGAGTGCTTACAGTTAGTCAGCTGAAGCTGTGTTTCCTCCGTAGAGGAAGGTTGCTCAGCACTTCTGAGGCTCAGGTTGTTTTCTCAGGTGCCCAAACGTGGGTTTTGATGTCCACTTTTTACTTCCCAAACATACAGACTGTGTGCCTGTGTGATCTACCCCAAGTCCTGTAGAATCTGGAGGAAGCAATTCAGGCACTGTAGTTCATGAAGCTTCCCATTTGAACTACTAACAAAGCCTGGGAAGGAAGGGAGCTCTGCTGACATCATGCCAGCATCCCTGTGAGCCAGCCAAGCCAGGGTGACTGTCTGAGTTAGTCCTGATTTCAGAAATGGAGTCTGGCACAGAAGCGCTCCAGCTAGGACACAAGGCTGATGCAGTCACGTTTGCATCATGCTGTCTTTCACTTTATAGCCCTTTTGGAGAGGGATTTGCACCTGAGTCGGCAAATTTTCTCAGTCTTGTATGTAAGGTGTGGGCTTACCAGCCTATGTCCTTGTTGCAGTGTTCACATGCTCTTACTTGCAAAGAAAGGTGCCAAAAGCCCTGACCCAACTGTCGGAGTCTCAAATCACAGTTATTTTGTCTCCTGTATGTCTCTATTAAACCACAATTATCTTGCCTCCTGTATCTCTCTGTTAAACCAGGGGTGCTCTGCACCTCTCAGGATTGTACCTAGCAGGGGAGAGACCAGCAAAGAGCTGGACAGAGGAGGGAAGAAATCCTCAGTTGGGACTACAGAAGATTCAGTACTGGTTTGGAATGATAGATCACAGGCAAATGATGTTTTGGTAGAACACAGCTAGCTCTTGAAGGTGGTAATTGAGTTGGTGGAAGAGAGAGGGTTTTTTCCATAGATTGTGGAATTTCTAATCCTATAGAAATAACTTCCCTTTTTAATACCAGCCCTGAAAGGTTTTCACTCCAGGAGTGGCACTCCGGCTGTAACATAGGCTTCCTCAGATAGGAAGCAAAAGAGTCACTGAAGAGCAGTAGGGTTTGCTCTTTATTGCAAAGCTTCATAGACACAGATGAAAGACACTAAAAGTGCTGGCAGTCATCTGTAGATTCCATAAATCACATCATTTCACTGTGGGCAATCATCCAGGCTTCCACGAGGTTGTGACATTTTTGCTGCTTTGTCTTTTCCAGGCAGAGAATCTGACAGAAAACATCTGGACAGCAGGTCACTTCTGTTAGCTCCTCCACCACACACAACACCTTCGCATTTAACCAGCAGACCCCCAGCAAAATGTCACAAGCCTGCTGGGAATTTGCAGGTTTGTAGCACTCCTGGGGATGGCTTGCCTGGCAGAGATGAGTTTGCAACACTTTGGAAGCCATTTGGGCAGATGTAATCACATCACTTCTTTCTTTTCTTCCCACAGTGCTGAGTGCCTTCCTTTCTGCCAACTGCCTTAAATGGTCCTGGTTAGTTTTCCAGTGATGGGGTTTCTTACCACAACTCCCCTATTTACCCAGAGAGAAAATAGGGCAATGATCTCATAAGAGGAAGACAAAAGGGCTATATTTCCTTTACAGTAAGTAGGTCAGTGCTGCAAGACGTGATGGAAGAGGATGTCATGATGCCCACGGGGCAGCTGGAGGAGGCTGGGCAGACTGCAGAGCTGCTCAGAGGAGAGCTGAGATGGACCTTGGCACTGGCCTCCTGCTAGCAGGCAGAAAAGGTCGGTATGAACGGGTTTCACCATGCAACCAGGTCACAGTATCACTCCCTCAAACAGTCAGTTTGTCCTAGTGCTGGACATGGAGCCAGGAGCCAGGGCTGCCTTCCTGGCGAGTGCCTGCAGGTTACCTAACCTTCTCCTTTCCTCATTTGTATAATAGGGTTAATAAACACGCTCTACCCCACAGTGTTGACGTAAAGTTAAGCTCTTTCATGTTTGTGAAGTGCCACAATGGGCAGCACCATAGAAACCTATAAATAATGTACCTTGAAGTTCTGTCGAGGTATTAGCCTTGTTGTAACAGTGCAGATATTACATGAGTTACCACATGCAAGAAGCTTCTCTTAATTAGGATCAAAACTTCCTTTTTTTAGCTTTGCTTTAATGGCTTTTGTGGGCTGAAGACTTTTCACTTGCACCACCTATTTGGCAATTTATTATAGTCTCTTCAAATTTGCAGCTCCTTTCAGTACACTGTTAAATTTATTCCTTTTCTTTGTTGCAATCTCTTTACAGTCTTCAAATTTAAGTACCTTTTTTTTTTTACTCCAATGTGTAATTGGTTTCTCTTAAGTCTAAATTTAGCTATGGTATTATCTTTTGTCATTAGTATGGCAGATACAGGATTTAGCTCAAACCCGTGATGGAAAAGAAAGGGTTTGTGGACTGCTTCAGATGGATCAGGAGCTGTCTCTTCCATTTCACACCTTGTCTCAAGATTTTTCCACAACTGGTAATGTACTGAAGTAGCTGTTCTGCAAGGAAAGCATCTGTACAGAGATGTACAGAGAAAATTAGTCTGCCTTAATGATCTTCAGACAACCATTGCAGTAAATGTCCAATTGTGACCCTGAGCTGGGTGCATGGACCGTGCTCAAATTGCTGGAGGGCAACGCTGTGGAGCCATGTGAATCTGGAGGGCTTGGTTCAGTCTCTGTCCTGCCACTAAGGCTTCTGGGCAGATGTGAGTCAGGTCCACACTGAGACATCTGTAATATGGGCTGCAGCTGCCCTTCTAATATCCTTACATATCACAGATCCTTGTTATTCTCAGAGTTTCAGCATCTTATTTTTATCTTTTGGTTTCATTTCTCAGACTTGGAGTGCTCCTGGGAAGTATTGTGTATACCAAGGAAGCCTTTCTCACCAAAGTCCTACTCAGAATTGAAAACAAAAGTGGTGGATGCCTTGGAGGCCAGATGATTTTTTTGAGATTTCCAGCCTACTAGTGTGAACTCAAAAGAGTCAAGTAAATCAGATCACAGAATCACAGAATGGCAGGGATTGGGAGAGACCTCTAAAGATCATCCAGTCCAACCCCCTTGATAAAGCAGGTTCACCTAGATCAGGTCACTCAGGAACACATCCAAGTGAGTCTGGAAAACCCTCAGAGAAGGAGACTACACACTCTCCCTGGGCAGCCTGTACCAGGGCTCCCTCACCCTTAGAATAAAGAAGTCTTTCCTGAGGTTTAAGTACAACTTTTTGTGTTCCAGCTTTTGTCCATTACCTCTTGTCCTGTCTCTGGACACAGATGTGCTATAGTCACACAGTCTTGTGTGACTATAACATGAGGTTTGCCTTTTGCTCACTAGCCCTGCGACTCAGAAAATTATTAGAAAATACAATAGATGTACTATGAGGCTTTTATATTTAATATGTGCTCATGGCTGGAGAGTGGGAAAACTGATGGAGAGAATGGCTTGATTAAAAGAGCTGTTTGAAACTTGGGAAGGCGTACCTCAGTTCCCAGCATTATGACAGGCATTCTTTGATGGCAATACCACGTGTCTTTGATGGCAATATCAGATGAGGGTAATCTTAGGCTGGAAACAGGCAGACTAATTCTCCAACCTGGACTGCAATGCAGACACAAACCAACATAGCAGAGAGACCAGGAAGGAGTGGGTACAAATGTGAACTTTACTATCAAGAAGAAGCAGAGGGAACATAGCAGTCAATCTGCTTGAAGGTCAGCTCATTATTCGCTCAGTGGAGAACACAAGCTGGGTTTCAGTAGTAGGCAGCATGAATAAAGGCCTCATCTCTGAACTCATGTAGCCTAATTTCAAGCGACTGCAGGAGGTCAGCACATTCAACATCTTTGTTCATTGACCTTACGGTCATTACCAGGTTCACTTAGGTATTCTAGATAATTCCCTAACATTAGTTGGCATTATTTTGTGCTTTAGTGGATTAACTTGAGATAATCATTGCAATCACTCGTAATGTACCTAAAAATAAAGGTCCATTGGTTCAGGGCTCATTCACAAACCGGTAGGCAAGATGTTCACCTTTCAGAACTATAAATATTGCTTCTCATTACAAAACTTTGAAACCTAGCCATACACTAATTTTAGCCTTCAGAGGGACAGAAAGTCTCAGAGGAATCAGCATCCAATCCTTTTGCTGAAAGAATCCCGCACAAAGTGACAAACTTAATCCCATTACCTCACTGCCAGAGGGGAGCTTCCAGAAATGTTCCTGATGCAAGGGCAAAACAGTTGTTCTTTCATCTTTTTCTGAGTCATACCCACAGCACTTCTTGGGAATGCCTGGGTTTAATGATGTGACAAGGTAATTAAGTCTTAATGTGTGGATGCGAAGTCTGTACAAGTTGCCAGATCTAGTAAATGCTGAAGTCAAGCTAAGGCGTTTACCAGGCTTTCAACACATTGCTGAGATAGGATGCTAATGCCCATACACTGTTTCTGTTACACAAATAATTTTTACAGTGATAAATAAATTAACTTCACATTTGAATTCTGAATAGTTATTCTAGCAAGAAAGCAACTGGGACCCAATGCTGGGTGGATGAGAAGCAATAGTAAAACCAGGACATAGCACTAATATTTTAATAATTATTATAGTGCAGTCAGGTGCCAGCTCAGAATTGGATGCTCACTCTTTCTATTCCCCATTAACTTGATGCACTTGAGTTAAATGAGTCCACACATATATAGGTTTTTGTTAAACACATAACAGGATTCCTCAGTTACAAAAAATCAAACAGGCAGAAGGTCGTAATCAAACTGTCTGGATGAAATTGGCCCTGTACTTGGTTTTAAAATATCTCTAATGCCATGCAAATGGCTGATTAAAGTGATTGAACTCTACACAATCTAATTCAAAGGGCACGTTACCCTCTAAATAAATATATTTCATATTCAAATGCAAAATCTTTACTACTTTATGACAATGAATATTTGCATAACAGGCACCCAATTCTGTAAACTCAGGTGCTTGAGTGACAGGAGATGATGTTTGTAGCTCGAAGGGGCTCAGAAGAGTTCCTCTGAGCAACAGAGCTATTCGCTGCAGGAGGCTACAAAGTCTGAGGCTCTTTACAAACAACAGTCCATGACATCCCACTGCATGACAGTGGGATCCTGTTAACCTCCAAGGGACACCTTGGCCTTTTCACAGCTTCACAGCCCACCAGCTGGCCCATCAGTCCCGCCACAGTTGCATGTTTGATGGCTGTGCCACTGGCTGGATGGCCATTGTGGTCTTTTCCTTTGCTTTCTAATTGTGCCTTTTAGAAGCACAGTACTATTAGTTGGCATCATTTGAGTAACCAAGTGACACAACAAGCTGTGGAAGAAAGGATATATGCTAACATGAAAGGCCAAGAGGCTGGGCAGGCAGTACGTGGTTTGCAGCAGCTGCAGGTGCTGCTTCTGAAGATCAGGTTCTGTTTATACAGCATCTATATTGTCCTGTCACTTCTCCTGCTTCTCATTATTCATCAATTAACTGACTTGAGGTAATGAACATCAGCCTTTATCAGAGAGAATCTTACAGATGAGAGACCAGTGCTTTTACAGCTATGTTATGCTGACCATTTGCGATTGTCTTACCCATATATAGTGGACTTTCAGTCATCTTACCTAAAAATATATAAAGCACAGCCTAAAAACCGTGAAAGCTTCTTTATTAAGATATTCCATCTGTCTGTGTACCTTGTCTCTTAGTTTGGGTGAGACCTGTCTTGGTCCAGGTGACTGGAAGTTGGGCTGCAGTGAACCTCACCTGCTCTTTGTGTTACACTCCGTGTGCCTTCAGAGATACATGGACACCAATGATGAAGAGAGGCATTTAACACATTTGACCATGTACGAAGCTGTCTCTGTCACACACCAGAGGGTCACATTCACATCACTGAGATAAGTCGTGACTGGCAACATTGAAACGGTGGCTATCAAATTCATTTGTGAAGCCTCTTGTGTGCCTAGCCATGAGCAAACATTAACTTCAATAGGAAGAGGTCACGTCGTTCTGGAGGTGAAAGGGGAATTTCATGAGTTTCAATGCTGTATTCCATAACTGAAACATTTAATGTCCTCAGTTAATAAAAAATTAGCAAGACAGGAGTATGATTTTACAAAGTGTCTTGCCACCTAGGTGACTTTTTGAGGGATGTTTCCTAAGTGATTTTGAATATCCTAACAGGTCATAATCGTACAGGTTTAGAGATATCCACCTAGAGGAAGTCAAGCTGTAAATGGAGGGACTGGTTTTCTAGAGAGCTACATGGGCATGTTAATTGCCAAGGTTAGTTAAAAAGGTAACCTTTATGTGCCTCGATAGGTGTCTGTATGGAAAGACTTTAAAAAGGTTCTAATTTCCGGAAATGTTTGTGAAAGAGGGTGTCATTTTGGGAACTCTAGACCAGAATATATTCAGATCACTTGTAACGTTAATAAACAGGTCAGAGAATACTAAGAATTGGAGAGGTACCAGCATTTTTTTTCTGTCTCTCTGATATAACTGCATTATAACTTAGCGTTGTGTCATAGAAAAAAAAACACTGAAGGCAGCACAATGCTAAATTTAGAAGTCTCACATATTATAAAGGAATTAAAATAATAGTCTTTTAAAAAAGTTTTGACAGGGATGACAAAAACACCCAAAAAACCTCCTGTCTCAATATGCAATACCACCTAGTCCAAAAAAAAAGGAGGACACAAAAGCATCCAAACTCCAAAAAGTGCCAGCTGGCTCTAGTCTGGACAGGTAAGTGAGCAATTTATGCATTCACAGAACTGGCAAAGGTCCTGCCATGACAGCAACCTCCTCCCTAGCCCTGCCCTGCATAGCCAGGTTCTCTACCTACCCCAGTCCTAACCAGCTTAAAAGGAGGAGCTTTGCTGTGTCCATTCCTTATTTATAACTTGTGGAGAGCTGGGAGGGAGGGGTGAGCTCTCTGTGGTGCACCCTGCTGCCGCCTGCCTGGCTGCCAGCCTCGCAATCACAACTACAAATGCCTCCTACACAGTGTGGTGGCTGCCTTCGTGCTCTTGGGTTCCTCTGGCTGTTTGCAGTGGTGGAAACAAAGACCAGAACCTATTACCTTGGGATTGTGGAAGAAAATTGGGACTATGCACCATCTGGGAAAAATCTGATCACAGGACAAAGCCTCTTAGAAGACAAGTAAGTAACAAATCAGAGATGTAGCAACAGTTCCAAAGAAAACTGACTAATGTGGTTCATGTTGTTGTGAATGTCTTAAGATGGCCTTTGTCTTGGTTTTCTTCTGATAATGTTGTCACGGGCAGGATTTCAGCTTCAAGATGAGAGCAGACTTTGGCTGTTTTGTCTTCCATTATGTCTGGTTAAACAAGGTGACAACATATATTTGAAGTCAATGTTAAGGAACTGATATTTGTCAAAAAGGTGTCAGGTAATGGGCTCAAAATCTCCTGTGAGTCTTTCATGGACATGCAGGTATTTCTGGGACTTACTGTCCAAAGGTAAATTGCAACTTTGCACAGCTCTTTGCAATAAGATGTAGAAATCAGTTTAACTAGCAAAAGATTGTAAGTTTTCTCCCTGTGAGACAATGGAAGTTGGAGGGCTTGGTATGACATTGTAAAATGCAGATGTGTGTGGTACCTATGAATGAGATACAAGTCGGTGGTACCTGGTCAATGGGTGGTCCTATTGCAGTAGATCCCTGCAATGCATGCACCTGTGGAGATCTCGTTTTAGGTAAACAAAGTAAGTGGATAAGTGCTGAAATATACAACAGTGAATGGTCACACTGAAGTCCCGGTGATCATCTGTGCTGAAGCAAGAGGGCATAAGCACTGTGATGAACTGTACCTTGGCAGTTGGCTAGGGTTGACTGCTTGTCCCTCCTGCACCATGTGAGCTGGCTTGGACATTGGATGGGGATGGTACAGACCCTTGGTGACTCTCTACAGTGTGAGCTTCAAACATGTATGGGAATATTTGAAAGATTTCTTTGACATCTTCAACATCCTAGAGATAGTTTGGAGGTCCTTCCTCTGAGTCTAGGCTTCGGGTTGGAGCTGTGAGTAAGTGAGAAGGTCCTAGTGCTCATGCCAGGTTCGGAGGCACACTGTGAGCTGGATGCTATATCCTGGGAGTTAGAAATGGAAATGCGTTTTCTGACTCTTCAGGAAATCCCAAGCAATGCTGGACCTTTCTCTCATGACCAGTAAATTTGGAACCACTCTCAGTTGTATTTGATGAAGGAAATTATCTTGTCACAAGCAGAAGACAAGAAAGAGTTCTATTCTTCAACACAAATTTATGCTTATGCTCTTAATAACCAGAGGTTGCAGGTAGCATTTGAGTCAATAGGTGTTACCTTTATAAATAGAATTCAGGGTAATAATTTGTTCCCAGTCAATGAAAACAACCTTTGCTGGAAAGATGATTCTTAAATTTCCCACTTCTCTACTCTTTCTAGCAGAAGATAACCTTCTCCACTTCCTAATCTGAAGATATCTCACTAAAAATAGTTCAAGTGAAGTTTAGCTACTTGTAAATCCACCCCAATACCATAGAGAGACTAGATTCTGCACTTTCTGCTCCCTTAACATCAAGTGGAACATTAAAGTCTGTGACATTAGTGCCATGCCTTTTACATGGCATGACAGGGAGAGAAAAGAGCATTACATCTTCAGTCATTGCTGTAATGTAATAATTACAGAACACTAATCCCAAAGACTTTACCCACAGAGGATTTTAATGTAGACTGTACATTCAAAGCTGGGGAGCTGTTTGCAACAAACTCCCTACATGCAGAATAATGAAGCAATTCTTGTAAATAACTTACTCCATTTCCAAACTAGATCAAGTTGAGCTGGTATGAAATGCTGTATTCTGGAATAACAGTGTGTCTGCATAAGCATGTGGACTAGAGGGAAGTAGTGATAGCTGTTTTGACACTCTAACTCTGTAGCATAACTTCTAATAGTAATTTAAAGCAGCATACTAATGGTATGCTACTAATTGTAGCACCGTACAAATACTTTTGAGCTAATTAATTGGCTCCTATGGATATTATAAAAAATGTAGTTCCATAAACAAATCTTAAGGATCAGTTCTTAGTCAGAGACATGAATGCATTTCAAGCCAGTGGTTCACTAGAAGCAGCAGCGTTCCAGCTCACTGAGACTAGTGCTTCTCACCTTATGATGCATCCTCACAGCACCCAACACATGGGGCACTATCCCAGTTTTATTGACAGGGAAGGGAAGATAAAGTGGCTACAGACAAACCGATTATCTTGAAAAGAGGTGGTGCATATACATAAAGAAATGCTCCCTTTGATTCCAGCTAGCCCACAGTGATATAATCAAAACCACTTATTCTTCTGCACTTAATAAACATGCTGAATGTGCAAGTGTGTAATGGAAACTGTTACGTTACCTGGATCAGATAGTGAGATTTAAGTGACAATTTTCAATGTTCCTTTGCCAAAGTCAATAGTGCCTTCCTTAGCCTTAATTTTTTAGCAGTAAAGAGGAGAAAAGTGCCTTTGGTAGCTGATGCATGGGGCTGGAAATGAGATGGGATGGTTCTGGCACCAGACACGGCCACGCTGCTCAGTTCCTGCTGTGACGGTGCTGAGTGAGTTGCCTCCCCAGCCAGGAGCCATAGAGCTGCATCAGCACCTCCCTGGGTGTGTGTTGAAAAAGCTGCCTCTCCTCAGAGCTGATTAATCCAAACACAGTCCTGTGTTAACATAACTATTCTGCTGGGATGCTAATTTTTATTATGCCTTGTGTTGCTGCAGTGCTCAAGTGCCAGCCCGCTGCCTGCACAGAGCAAGTATCTCACTCTGCATCAGTGCATCTTATGGTAATGAGATTCTTTGCCTCTGACATTTCTCTTGTTGACTTGAAGCCTCGAGCTGTCACACTAATTCTCATAATTTGGAGGGTTATGAAGGAAACCAAGGTATTTCACTCTTGGTTCTCCCTTCAAAAATTAAGCTAACCCTTTCTGAAGCACACAGGACTTTGGAAATCACAGATCCAAATTATTATGGCCAGTGAGTACAAGTGAGCTGGGCAAATGTTCAGCATCCTCTCCTACCTGATATAACTGGTGAAAGAGCTGACATCATTAAACCCTAGTGGACTGGAGACACAGGATGCAAGATGTTGTCAGTGCTGCTGATCCCAGTGAGATTTTGTGGGTTAGGGCATGAATATTGCTGCATTAGGAGGGTGAGTTCAGACATTGCCTGCTCCCTTTAATGGCCACATAGACAACAGCCTTTCAAGAGAAAAATACTTCTAAGTGTTCTGGCTTGACATACATCAGTCTTTCCCTCCCTACTGTGGCTCAGCCCTCAGGATTAGAGTTTGGTTGATAATCCCTTTAAATTAATTTGGTACTAGTTTATATGATAGACATTTAAATCTTGTTCTGCTGGTAGTAGATGCCATTAGGTTTTGCCTGATGTAACAGCATATCCGTTCTCCTTAGACCACCAATCATACATTTATCTGGGCCAAGCCTTGCATCCACCAATACTAACGGGTGTTTTTCATTACCACAGCATCAAATACAGTTTGTGCAATTTGCCTATGAGGAGATCCCACCCAGACAAATGACAGTGAAACTGTCGTCACAGATGCTAAAGTAATAGCTGAATCATCATGCGGCCAAATGACCCAATTGCATCAGTGGAGATGATCATTGTGGGAAGGGTCAACATCAAAGGAGTATTCAAGGTGAAATCCTGTCTCTAATGAAGCCTCAGAGCAGTTTTGTTATTGACTTCATGGGAAGCAGAAGTTTGTTCTAGGAGAGAAACCATTATAGACAACCAGCGACAACTCAGACCTTTGTCTAAGATTTTATGGGGTTGATTGAACTCTTCTATGGCTTGTGTGGGTCAGAAAAGGACTAAAATATCCTTTGAGGACATTGTGTCTCTCTCTTTTGAGGTCATAAAACTTCTTGGCTGATGCTTTGTGTTCAGGATACCATCTACAAATGTGAATTGGCATCACTGCTCCCCCTTCACTTGCATAGACATTGCAGTGGCCTTAGCACAGGTGTCATGGTTTGGTGCAGGGTTACCCTGAATAGATAACATGTCACAGGGGTTAAAATGATTGGGGCAGCTTGGAGCCACGGACACTGTCCTGGCTTACTCAGCCATAGCAAAAGTGGGAAGACGCTAAGGAAAAACAAATGATTACAAACCCAGCCATAGGGTATATGAAGAGCATAGAGAATAAAGAAGCTTTCACCACCAACAGATTTGTGGGAACAAATCTATAAAGATAGTTGTTTAAATGGTAGCCAGTGTAAAATCCACAGGACTTTAGTGGAACAATGGTAAAGAAAAGAAAGTTTGCATTTGCCTACAGTTGCACCCAGGAGCACACAGTGGCTATTGGGCATGCTAACTTCAGGAAAAAAATGGGACCTCAAAAAAATGAGTGGTTATTCAAAGTGCTGATTTTTCAGTGGTGACTACAGTGGCAGGCAAAGTCAGCAGCCTTCAAATTGTATTAGCGAGGGATCTCTGGCTCCAATCTACTGAGGAGTAGTTTGGCAATGTGCAGCTCTTTCCATTTCTTACTGCACACTGTAATGTAGTACTCATGTAAGCACCTTTTGAAAAAAAGGCCTCAATTAGATGCAGAGAATTGGGTGTGTTTAACCATTGCAGCGTTTGGAGAACCCACGGCTGCAATTACATATTGGAAAGTCAGTGGCTGGGAAAGAACGAAACAGGAGATGCAGTTGAAGGGAATGTTTAACTCAGTGACTGAAAACGTGAAGCATTTCCCAAGGAATCAGATGCCATCAAAAGAAGACAGGGAATGGTGTTTGACAACTCTTGTCAAAGTCAGAAGACAAAAGGTCAGTGGGACACTACCCTGAAGCTACGAAAATCTCAAAGAGACTCTGGACATGGGTGGTAAGGAACTCCTGTGGTTTAGACATGCTGTTACAAGTGGTACTGGCAGCAGAGACTTCATGGAGCACTGAGAAGAAGCTCCCACTTAAAGAAAGAAGAGAGACAGGATGGCAACTTCTGTCTGATTGATGGAGCAGTGGGAGCCATAACACTGAGCTTATGCCAGTAAGGAATGTCCTCTGGCTGCACAGTAGCATTGGGTAGAGGTACCAGCCCCACAGCGTGCCCACATGCCCAGGATCCAGGCACCTGTGAGTGCAGAGGAGAAGTCACTCACATCCATTCATCCTTTCTGTGAGCTTCTGTCGTGGATTAGGCCCATCTAGGAACATAGAACCTCGATCAGCCAGAAGTGCCAAGGGCTTTTGAAAACCCCTAATGACAGGGAGGGCTCAATACCCCCTTATGGTCCCAGGCAAAGCAGACAAGGCTACTCAACTTGCGGAAGAAACGTTAATTTAATCCACCATCAACCAAAGACATGAAAACCAAAAACACCGCAAACATAAAACAACTCAGAGTGGTACAATGACGAAGAGCACAACCAGACCTTTAAGACCACCTTCTCTCCATCCCTCCCTCTTCCTGAGCTCAGAGCCCTGATCTTGATGTCTTTATCTCCTCCTCTCCAAATGGCTTAGGGGGGCAGTCAGTCTATTCTTGGTGGCTTCTGCCATTTGTCTCTCCTCGGGGCAGGCAGGCTCCACACCAGTCTTCCCTGCACTTCTGTGGGGTACTTCACACACACGGCAGCCCTGCACAGACTGCTCTCATGTGCATTTATCCCAAAGGCTGCAGCTCCTCTCTGCCTCTCATGTGGGTCTGCTCTGTGACCCAAAGGCTCTGCAGCATGGCCTGCACCATGGCCACCTCCTCACACAGTCTCTCGCCCATCTGGGTGCACTCACACGGAGCTGCTGGTGGCTCTCAGTCCTGCCATTGCCCTCCATGGGTTGCAGGGGTACAGCCTGCATTCTCACCATGAGTTGCAGAGGGATCTCAGATCCAGTGCTCCACCTTCCTTCCTCCTTCTCTGACTGTAGGATCCACATAGTCACCTCCATCTTGTATCACTCCTCCACCTCCTCTTCTGGCTGCAGATTACCCTTCTTAAATAATGATGGCAGAAGTGCCAGATTGGCCCAGCTGGACTGGAAGTTGGTCCACCTCAGAGCCAGGGGATGTTTTGAGAATTGCTTACTGGGACCAGCACTGCAGCTCTATCCTCTGTTACCAAGCAAGGAGCGTCTCCACACAAACCCACACCAGCTTTGTATGGTTGATACCATTAGCTCTGGCATGGGTAATTTTTCTGTGAAGAACTAAAATGTGCAGCACAGCAACACTTGTCAAGAGGCACAGAGCTAGCAGCTACTTGCAAGGCTCAGCTGGGCACTCAAAAGTCCTCCTGGATGAAATGGGGCAGCCCAGACACCTAGAGTGTGACTCACAATAACCAGTGTGCTTAGTTCTCAGGTTGTATGGGCAACCAAAATGACATGCAGAAAATATATGTTTCTGTACACATAAAAGAACCTAGCTCTACCATTCCCAGAGGGAAGGAGGAGTGAGGCTGAAGTGCCTGCACTCCAAGAAACATCTAAGTATCATGGGTAAAAAACTCCTCCACCCTTTGTTGAGAGTGGTCCTGGAAGGAAAGGAAGCTAAGAAAGAGCCTGAGTCTGTAATGCAACAGCATCAGTGGCATGTAGGATTTGTCTCCTGGAGTTGATTGTTTGTTTTCTTTTGGAAAATGATTAAATGAAACCCATAATTAACCACGGGCAAGAGGCCAGGTTTCATACTGTGATCCCTTTCTGGCTCTGTGACTCTTTGGTTGCTTGATGCCCTTCACGCAAGAGCCATAACCTACATCGTGACTGGCTGCAGCTGGTACCCATTGAACTGACAGTGGGCTCTGCAGCTCAGAACAGGTGGAGAATTGGAATGGGCCCCCTTTCACTAAGCACACACTAAAAAGGCTTCTTTCCTGACTCCTAGATAGCTATAAGCAGATCTAGACAACAGAGATGCTACAGCACGACTTTAAGCACTGAGAAAGTCTCCAGTGCCTAAACCTATAAGGTTTTCTCAGCGTGATTTCTTGAACTTCAACACCTAACTAGATTTTAGGATCCCTGATTTATGCATTTAAAGGAGTTAGGCTCATGCCAAGCATTTGACAAAGCTTGATCAAGAAGTGCATTTTTCTGGGATACAGTTCTCTTTCTGCAGGAGAGATGGTGTATCCCAGGGGTGTGAAGTTATGGGAGAGTGTGCAATGATGTCTTTCCCGAAAGCCAAGGGCATAAGGGTATTGTCATCATGGGAAAAGCACAGTGCCACTGCAGCACCTCATGTAGAATATTCTGTGGCTGATTAAAGTGGAAAAAAATTTGCTGGAAAATATCTACTGGAAAGAAATATTTATTGAAAAAAAAACCAAAAATGTATTTGATTTCTTTTCCTAGAAAAAAAAATCATAGAAACCCTTTAAAAATCAACTTATAATTCAAATTAGAGCATAGCCACATGAAGACATTGCCAAGAGGTAAGGAAGCATGTGTGCTCCTTACCCTGCACTAGTACTGACACCACCTACTACTCTGTGGTAAGGGCTCTTGTAGCAGCTCTTTCCTCCAGGCAGTGGAAGGTATCTGCTCCTCGGTGAGTGTGGTTTGACTTGCCAGGTCTTGCTGTGCACACAGTTACTGCAGACCTGCCAATTCACTGAAAAACCAGACTTCTTGGCAACTCATTCCTTAACCACACCTTTGGGGTGTATTTATCAGAGGTACGTTATTCTGCAGACTGAAGCAGACCGAGAAGCTTCTGTCCATTCTCCCCCATCCCAGCCAGCTGTATCTGACACAGTAATATGATTTGCAATGTGTGCCAAAATGGCTCTTGGCTTGCTATAAAACACATTTTTCAAATGAGAAAGCATTTGATTTGGAGGCTTTTATATCTGTATGGCTTCAAGGGTTTGGTTTGGACAGTGGCAATGGAGGTGTGATGACCACAGATGGAGGGTGCTGTGAGCAATGGCATCAAGCAGAGATGGCTTGAAAAGGGGAGCAGTGGGTCTTACAGTGAAGAAATTATAGTAAATTATAGTAAATCACACCTTTCAACATTTAGGTTGCTGGCACTGCACAAAAACACCTAAACAAAATGCGTTCAAACAGGTGAATGAGCCAGTCACAGAAACTCATTGTAAATATGAAATTGCTATATTTCTGCTAGTGATACTTCAGGAAAATTTAGCTCAGCTTTGTCATTTTAGGAAGCATGAAAGTTCAAACAGTCTTCAGTGGATGCCAAAATTCACGGAGAAATCAACTCTGGAGAAACTGGTCATACAGTTCTCTGCTGCTTGGGTAGCAAAGGCATTAATTTGTGCCTTCTTTGTGTGGGATATTTAGGGAATGTGCATCATACTGTAACCTAGAGAGAAGTAAAATAGGGTTTTCTATCACAGCAGATGGGATGAACACGGGTTGCCAACATGAAGTTATAGATAAAAGGACAAAACCAATTTCCAGTTGTGTAAGAAATACTGACTGTGAGCACCTCTGGCGTTAGCTGGAACATTCCTTGCCTGTTGTGTGAGGCTCATACGTTCAGACTTAAAAGAAATAGAGAAGTACTGGAAGACTTTCAGAAAAGAGCATCGGGAAAAATTAATGGCACAAAGAATGTCAGTGTACTGGGTTTGTCCAGAAGAAGGGTAGGAGGCTCTTTAGTCAATTAATTACAACTTACATAAGTGCCTGCATAGAAAATAAATTCTTGATGGCATTTGGCTTCTTTGATCTGAGTAAGGACTTGATGGGAACCAGTAGTTGGAGTGTGGAGCCAGATGATAGTAGATTACAAATACAATTCAGGATTTGAAGGGAGCATTTAATTGCTATGTCACCCACTGATCATATGGTGGCTTCTCCAACACTTGACGTTGTTTAAAATATGAACTCTGGAATGTAGAAATTATGCATTTCATGTAAAAAAAAATCGTCTTACTCTTATGGGGTGTCAAACTAATTGATTAGAATCACTCTTACTGGCTTTTGAAAAAACTTTGGTGTCTTTTCCTTTCAAGCAGTCATACTTTCAGTTATGAGATTTCAAACCTTCAAAAGAGGGAGAAGCTGCGAAAACTGCGCAGAAAGTCTTGAGTGGCTGGTCCTCAGGTGAAGACTTGCAGTCTGAACCATGCTGAAGACCAGACCTGCAAGTAGGATGACTAGTTGAATCAAGAAGAGTGTGGCCAGCTGATTGAGGGAGGTTCTGCTCCCCCTCTACTCTGCCCTGCTGAGGCCTCATCTGGAGTCCTGTGTCCAATTCTGGGCTCCCCAGCTCAAAAGGGTCAGAGTACTTCTGGAGAGAGTCCAATGCAGGGGCACCAAGATAATCAAGGGATTGGAACATCTTCCTTAAGAGGAAAGACTGTGGGAACTGGGGCTGTTTAGTCTGTCAGAGACTGAGAGGAGATCTCATTAATATTTACAAATATCTAAATGATGGGTGTCAGGAGGTTGGGGCAGCACTTTCTTCTATTGTATCTAGCAACAGGACAAAGGGTAAATGGAAAGAAGATGGAACACAAAAAGTTCCATTTAAACATAAGGAAACACTGTGTTACTGTTGAGGTGAGGGAGCCCAGGGAGGGTGTGGAGTCTCCTTCCTTGGAGATCTTCAAGACCCGCCTGGACATGTTCCTGTGTGACCTGATCTAGGTGAACCTGCTTCTGCAGGGGAGTTGGACTAGATGATCTCTAAAAGTCCCTTCCAACCCTACCATTCTATGATTCTATTACAGTACAGATAGGGACTTGGACCCTGCTAATTCTGTCTAGATTTTCATCTCAGGTTTTATTCCACCGGTCATGCGACGTGTCCTAGGGAGCTACTTATCTGCACTGCAAGCAGTAGTTATTTTACCAACACCTAAAGGAGTTTTTTTGCCTCTGAATTAGGTTTGCAAGTGTGTATGCAACAAGAGGAGCCAACCGGATAGGACGTGTGTACAAAAAGGCTATTTTCAGACAATTCACAGATGACACTTACTCCCAGGAGATACCAAAACCAGCCTGGTTGGGTTTCCTCGGGCCAGTCCTGAAGGCAGAAGCAGAAGATGTCTTTATCATCCATCTAAAAAACTTTGGTTCACGCCCATACTCTGTACACCCTCATGGGGTCTTCTATGACAAGGACTCTGAAGGTAAAAAATTGGTTTGCCTTTTCCTCTCCTTTCCCCCTGCAGTAGCTAATATCATGGCTAGCACTTGGTCCAAGTATTTATTGTTCTGGACATTAACATCAGAGGACTTTAGATTACCCTCTTAATAAACTCACTAGTAATTGCAACTGATGACTAGAAACAAGAGCAGCCTCATCTCCTAAAACTTTTTGCCACAAACCTTCAATGCCTGGAATAAATCCACTACTGAAACAGGTTAGGTGGGTCTATTCTCCTGAATTATTTTCCTACGTTACGTGTCACCAAATCATCTTTCTTCCTTCTGCTTCTAGCCTGCTTGAACTGATGGAGTTGATGTGAGTAAATGTTTTCTTCTCTACAGGGCTATAACAGGTATAATTAAATTTTCAGAATCTCTAACTTATGCATGCGCATTTTGGTTAGAGGACTGTATGGATTTACCTACATTCATTACTCTCGTCATTTTCTTTTGAGAAGATACATGATATTAGCTGACAAAGTGTGTAAATGACTGATGAGAATAAAGAGACAAGGAAAGTTTAGAGCCTGGCAATGTGTTTTTTCAAGATTTGTCAACTGATAAATAATGTTTAATTATCAACAATAAGTTTAATTCTCAACATTTTGTTCAGTGTTTTACCAGAGCTTCTGATTTTTGTTTTCTCAGTTTCTCAGTGTTTCTGAGTGACTCTGTGAGTGCTGTTATTATTTTATACATCTGTGACAAAATAAAATAAATTACACATTTTTTTTTAAGGAAAATAGTTAATGGAGGGCTAAAAGTTTCCTTTTTCCTTTATTAGGAGCACTTTATCCTGATGGAACCGGTGGTAAAAGCAAAGAGGATGACTTTGTTGTTCCTGGTGGAAATTACACGTACACATGGCCAGTAAGGAAAGATTATTCCCCAACTTTGGCAGACTCAAACTGCTTGACTTGGATTTACCATTCTCACATTGACACACCAAGAGATATTGCATCTGGTTTAATTGGGCCACTGCTGGTTTGTAAAAAAGGTACTGAGCTAGAAGCACTGATAAAGCAAGCCCCTCTGCCAGGCTTGGCATCTTAACAGTCATTTTTGCTTACAGGTATAAACATGATGGTCTAGAGTCTATCCCTACATAGCCCATAATAAGGGGCAAGGAATAGATGGGCCATTCCAGGAGCATCCCAGGGTAGGTATTGTAGCTCTGGGACAATCCCCTTTGTGCTCCCCTTTGACTTCACAAGAGATTTCCCTCGACTGCTGGAGGGACTGCAGCATCCTCTGTGGCCAGACAGTCATGGCTGAGACCAAAAGTAAACGCTCCCAAACTGGGATCAATTCAGGACAAGTGAAGGACTCATTGCCCAGGAAATGAAATTAGGGCAGATGACTTCAGCACTGGCATTTACGTATTTGAAACTCCAACGTTCTCTTTTATCCCACCTAGATTATATATTTGTTTTTGCTCATCAGTTATGTATCACAAAAATATGGGGATGTGTGCTGAACAACTGAGGTAACAGCTTGTCCCATGTACTCCATATCCTGCTAATTTTGTGCTGGAGCCATCAGGGACCAAGTACCAACCCTCTCTCCTCTATCAGCTGAGCTGCCACTCCCTCTCCCCCTAGGTATATGTCCCTCTGTCACCTCTTTCCAGTACTTCCCACAGCACAAAATCAGCCCTGATTTTATACACAGAAGATAGAAGTGAAGCAGGTTATATATATGAAAAAAGATACAGCCCTCAATGTGGAAAAGATAGGCCTGGTCTCCATCTTAACCTACACAATTAAAATGTCTCAGACTTTCATTCTCCTGGAGAGCCTTTGAAATCTGCAGAACTGCCTGAATATGTGAAACTGAGCCGATAGCTATGTGATAATACATGATGCTAGGAGATGGCACACTCAAGACAATCATAGGCTGAAAGGCCTGGTTACCTGCATGTTTGGCCTTGAGTTCATCAAGGCGGATATCTGCATGATGCTACTGCTGTAGTGCACCTCCAATGGTGGTGGCTGGCTCCTTACAGGACTGATAGCAAGACTCCAGGGCTCCTTCCCATAGGAGACAAGGAAAATGGTAGTTTTCATAGGTTCAGAGGTAGACTGACAGATTACATGAAGTCTATTAACCGCCTGCCAGTGGTTAATAATAACACGACTACTCAGTATCAACACTTCTATGATCTCAAGTGTTTTCCCAAAGGATACCTCAGGTAGTAATATTGAATTTAGCCTGAATACGGTTGTATTCACTCTGCCTCCAGCCTTTTGAAGTTTAAATATCTAGTCCTACATTATAGGTGAGGTTTTTTTATTTCTCTATGGGGAGCAAGCCACATTTAGACAGCCATTCTGAGGGGTATAGTTTACCAGGCACTTGATGCAACAAAAATGTAGGCCACCAGTCACCTTAATTCTTTGCCAAAAAAAGCCACTGGTTTCTGCCTGGATCAGGTCCATGACATGGCTTGCCTTGTAGGCACACTAGTGCTAACACTGACTAAAGGGCAGGGTTGGGTGCAGTGGTCCAAAAACGGGGAAAACGACACCACAGATATTGGCGGGTACTTGAGCTTATGTCAAATCAAAACCATCCTGAAATATCAGCTTGACTTAGATGAGATGAACAGCCACCTGGAGGCAATCATCTGTTCAAAGGTTGTTGAAGGGGAGTCAAAATGTCTTAGAAGAGTAAAATCAGATGAGATTCACCCTGCCCTATAAATCACAGGCAGAGCACAGTATTTCTTCAAGTACTCCAAAGTTATTGTCAATTTTAAATGTAACCCCTTCCAAGGCTTTTTTTATCACTTTCCTTTTTGTTTACAATTTAGGAACTGCAGATGAGACCTCAATAGAAGGGACTGGTGCTGCTAATGCTTTTGCCCTGATGTTTAGCATTGTAGATGAAAACTTCAGCTGGTACCTCGATGAGAATATAAACACCTTCTGCTTAGAGCCAGACACAGTTAACAAAGATGATGAAGGTTTCCAGACCAGCAACCGAATGCATGGTGAGCAGGACTCTTGAGAAAATGGTGACCTACAGCAGTGTCCAGGCTCTTCATTTCAGTAGGACTCTCTGTGATGTATCTCTTTGATCTATGTCAGCAAGCAATGGTTCAGGATATTGAAGTACTGTGTTGATAAAAAGCCTCTCCCTAAATACAGCACAACACACGGTTCTGCAGAAACCATATTTGGCTTTTATGCCCATCTCTGCCCAGAATTTCATCTTAGGCAACAGATTTAAGCCATTTGGTCACTGTTTGACCCTCTGTGAAAAGAGAAAAGCAAGCTGCAAATCACTTTGAGATATGTGTATTGGAAGAGTCCAGCATTTCTCAAAGGGCCTTGTGAATGTTGGGCTGGCTGGTAGAACCACTCCTGCCCTTAAAACAGGAGTGCTATTGGACAATAGCACTTTGTGCCATTTGGAAATCTGGTGTAAGAAGATAAATCCAGATATTTCTCTGTATTTTGTTGGGCCCAGAGACTCTAGGAGCTAAATTACTTCGGAAAATACGAATCTCATTCTCCTAGTGCCCTGATACATTGTCCGATGTGGAAGCTGAGGAAGAGAGAGCTGACTAGACTGATTTGACTGATAATATTAATAAATCATAATTTTCAAATCTAAATTACTTAAGCCTGGCATATAATGGCATATTTATGACTCAGAATAAGAGGAAATAGATTTCAGACATGCTGAATAGCTGCAGAACAAGTTATCTTCATTGTCAGGTCTTTTTGGTGATGACTTGGCCTTTGCAACATCTTGGTATCACCCAGGAAGGTTTTCATAGACCAAACCAGAGACATTGGGCCATTTGATCATCCAGAGCTGTAAGCTGTGTGTTCAAAATCATATTCTTCATCAAGGAGCCTGTAAGGGCATAATTCAGTGTGGACATTCAGACAGTTTCTTTTCTGGCTCAGGAAAGGATCGTGCTTAGAAAAAGATTCAGAGGCACTCGGCACTTCTCTTTCGCCTGTCATAAATTCTCATACTTTTGTTTTTAGCTATTAATGGTTATATTTATGGCAATCTACCTGGCTTGGAGATGTGTGCTGACACTCCCATCTCCTGGCATTTGTTCGGCATGGGAAGTGAGATAGATATCCACGTTGCCTATTTCTACGGCCACACATTCACTAACAGAGACCAGAGGTCAGATGTCGTCGGTCTGTTCCCAGCAACGTTCATCACAGCAGAGATGACTCCTGGGAGCCCTGGGAGGTGGCTGATAACATGCCAGGTTAATGAGCACTTACGAGGTACGCTGCTATAGATCTCCTTGATCCATCCAGAAGTTCCAGCCTCTGTTATGCTTGGAAGAGAAAACTGTGAGATGTTTCCAGCGGAAGCAGGATTTAAAACATTTTTTTGTGACTAACTGAACACTTTGGAATTATTTCATCAGATAAATATCATGAATATGAGTTTAGTCACCAGTGGAAATTATAGACATTGGATAGAGTCTGCAGATAGTATGAATGACTTAGCTGTGTAATTTATGTGAGGAAGGCTTGCTAGACCCAGTGCTGACATCATACTTTCTATGTAAACTGGAGATTTTGATGAGCAATGAGAGGAGCCTTCCTCATCACTTTTGGTTCTAGATAAGTACTCGCACATAAAGAAAAAAACACGCCAGCTGAACATTTCATAGCTTATTCCTTTATGGAAACCAGGCAAAAATAAGCAGTGTTTTCAGAAAACTTAATGTGAAGAAAGTTGATGGTGATGTTGTGACATTTGTGTGATGTGAAAGCCTGAAAGCATGTATCATAAACTAGATCTCATAAGAACAGGCAATGTGTAGTTATCATATCAGAGATGAATTGGGAGAATTTTTGCTTTTAAGAACTTGCACATCAATTTCAGTGGGATTTTTATCAGGCAAAACAGACTTGATTCTAACAAGCCACAGATATCTTCAGTGTGGTAATAACCAGCCTCTGTTTCAATGAAAGTCAAGGGTAGATGATGCCAATTTGTATACTTCAGGAGGCTTTTTGACCCTCAAAATAATTCTATCCTTACCCAGATTAAGGAATTGAGCAAATAAACCCACTAAGAGTGCCATTGATGTCAATGGGTTTTACCTGTGGCATAAAGTATTGTCTTGTAAGAGAAGAGTGCCAGAATCTGGCCTAGCATAGGCAGAAGTTGTCTTTAAAAACAGACATTTACCATAGTAATTGTTTCTGATTCATGTAGCTCATAAGAGTTCTGAATATGCATTTGTATTCATGAAATTGCTGACTCCGCAGCTGGCCCAAGACGGTCTCCAGACTCTTTCTCCTCCCAGGTGGCATGGAGGCATTATATGATGTTCAGATCTGCCAGAAAAACCCTTCTCAGCCTTCACCACTCAGTCACAAGAGAATATATTATATCGCTGCTGAAGAGGTGCTCTGGAATTATGGACCTGACGGTTACGATAAATTCACTGGGCAGGGTTTAAATGCCACTGGCAGGTAAGCTTTCTTGTCCTCTCCTGCTGTGTTTTAATTCTAGGAGCCTGGGTGTGACTTCCCCAGTGATTCACCAGGGCTAGGCCCTGCACTGTTATTAGTTTTAATTGAAAGGGGTAGGGAGGAATGGATTTCAACAACCTTGTCAGGAAGTTAGATTCCTAACTGCGATGCTTGGAATTGCCTTCTGGAAGTAGTTATCTTGCTCCATTAAGTCCATGGAGAAAGTGAGCCTGGATGAGGTACGCAAAGTTCAGCAGAGGTGATGACCTTGTGTCGAGGCTCCTCAGGCAGCTTTTGGACTTGCAATTGGTGTGTCTCAGAGGTGCCATAACGATAGATTTTTTTCCCACTTGTTACTACTGATGAAGATGAATTGTGTTGCCCTGTTGCCCAAGAAAGCTAACAAGGATCAGAGACACATTGGGCACAGGTGACAGCACAGATCTTGCCCTAAGATAGAGGTAAATTGACATAGATGTCTCCCTAAGTAAATTAGGCTTAAACACACAGAAGTCTAATGCACAATGAATGTCCATTTGTTAATTGGTTTAGAACTGTAATTCATTCCAGTAATATCTCCCTTTGTCTGCTAGAAAAGTATGTGCAAACTAGTAACCTGGGGAGTCATTTCTCCTGTGTCAGGAGTAATAGCTTTATCCAAAATTAAAGGTTCTGCCTGAACCTCCCGTTGCTTAATCAGTCCAATTTGTTAACTCTACAGTGAATCTGCAGTGTATTTCACACAAGGAACTGACAGAATTGGAGGGCAGTACTGGAAAGTTCGCTATGTGGAATATACTGATGCAACATTTAGTAAGAAGAAGATTTGGCCAGAGAACATGAAGCACCTGGGAATACTTGGTACAGTGAATATTCTCCCCTCCTGTCATTACATCGGGTTGAAAAGCAGATCCACTTAGATCCAGGCGGGAATTTTGTGCATAGAGCTGCCAGTCAACTCTCTCTTGTTTAGACAGAAATACGTTAGAGGTTAGTTCTTCTAAGATCTTTCCTCACTCTTTTTAAGGCCCTGTTATAAAAGCTGAAGTGGGAGACACAGTGCTCATTACTTTTGCCAACAAAGCCAGAAGAAGCTACAGCATTATGGCCCACGGTGTAAGCTTCAGCAAGCTGTCAGAAGGTGCTCCCTACTCAGATGGTAAGTTTTTGACTGCGCTGCTGTATCGTCACATCCAGAATAGCCAAGTCTAAAGATCTTATGTTGCTCTGCAGGTTTTCCCTTTTTACATGTCACAACCCGTAGAACCCCCTAGTCTGCCAACGTGCTGGTTCTTCCCTTCAGACAAGGTGTCTAAAACTAGGTCCATGTTGAGTAAAATTCAGAAGCACAATCCATTTTATGTTAGTTCTAATCTAGTATCACTCAAATACAGTCAGTGGATCTCTTCTGGATATGCTTCAGAATTAGGAAGCTTCGAATCTGCCACAATGCTTCCGCTGAGTCTTTGGATACAGCTTGTCCACATGGTTTGGGTTGCTTCACTCTTGATTCTCTAATCCAGGCTGGGCATAGCCCTTGCTTCACTGTCAGGATAGTCAGTGTCAGAGGCAGCTTTTATCTGATTAACCTGGTGTATGAAGCTGTGATAATCCTTATTAATCCTCATAAAAATGTAAATGCTGAAATGGAGCATTTACCAAAGGCTTCATCTCCTTTTATGCAAGGACAGAGTCTTTGCCATCAAGTTTAACTATTAAGTGTTTAGTGTTTAATGTAATTTTTAATTGGTAGGCACCTTTTTCGGTCAATGACAAGAAAAAAACCCTTCAGAGGGTAAGAAATTCCACTTACTTTGAACGTCTGTTTTAGGAGACAGACAACCTCTGGAGATGTGTTTCTGTCTCTGTCAACTACAGAGGAAGCCTAGAGTTTGGCTTAGGGACGAAGCCTTAGACAGCTCAAGTAAGGTGAGCAGAATCCCACCAATAGTATCTACAGAGATAATATTGGGCTCTCTGAAAAAGTTTTTTCTGCATTTGCAGTACTGAAAGGAAAAGTGGGTTTCTTGTTGAATGAACTTCTTTGTTTCCACTACAACAGATCAGAAAGAAACTCACAGGACATAATCCCTCTTTTGAGAACCATGCTAAGAGAATTAGGTCAATATGTAAAAGCCATAACATCATACAATAACATCAATACAAAAGACTGTATTAAATTCTGCTGTCTCTAGTTGCTGACCTTGCAAAACAACAGATTTGCCAGCAGGCCCCAGTGCATCACAAAACAACCAGCTCGAGTTCAGCCTTGAAGTTATCTGCACTCATCCTAATGCCACCCGTGTCAGATGTAGTTCCCTGATGTGTAACTTCCCCCTGCTTGCAGTCCTGTTGAGTTGTCATTTAACACTTCCCAGTAACAGTGCCCATCAGCACTGCAAGCTTTGATGTGAAGCAAACCCAAAACCAATCCTACAATGAAGCAGCACTGTGTGCTGCATACCTCTAGGTCTTCGGAGAGGAGTCTGACTCTAGGTTCATCAACAATCTTTCTGCCCCTTCTTTGCTTGAAACCCCGTGTGTCAGATTTCTATCATATCTATCTACAAGTGTATATATCTAGAGGCCCTACAAGGGCTGCAGGATTACACTGAAGGTAAATGATTTTTGGAAAGCTGTATATTATCTGAGTGTAGCTTATTCATAGGAAAACACTGTAATAAATCTACCCACAGACATCTACAGGTATCTGCAGATGTCTTTTTTCAGTTATGCTCTCAGGAAGTATACTCCCATGTTGCATTTGACACTTGTCCAATCTCAAAGAGATTTAAATTCCAAATCAATGTCCTCGTTATTGAGCACCGTTGCAGGATGAATCCAGTAGTATCAGATACTGTTGAAGCAGTATTCTGTATTGCAGTTTGGAACAATGCGTATGTGTTCATGTGTAATGCTGCTGTTTACATGCCTCTCTAAGTTTTCAGGAGGATTTTCTTGGAGTATTAGAGAGGAGTATTAGATCTGTGCAGCATGCTGCTGCAGACATATCTGACCATGGGAAGAAAATCCAGTCAATGGATGCTTAATCATTAAAACAAAATTTCTCATTTGACCTTCCTCATAGCAAAGACCAGAAAGGTTACTTAGCACTTTTTTTTACACAAAGGGTGCAGGGCTGATCCCTTTTCCACATCCTCCTTTCAAGTCTCTTTTGTGAGTCCTCTCTGAATGAATACCACCACTTTTCTACTGTGGCTAGATTAGACAAGTGATGTTACATCCACCCTGTGCATGGCAGCAGACCATGGCCCAAATCCTTTAAAAGTAGCTTCCAAAAAAAGTAAATGAAGCTGCCCTCTGGAGATTCTGATGGAGATGCCTATGCATTGCTGCAAAATCAAAAAGAGACAATTACCAGGATCAGATTTGCTTTCAATTTAAAGCCACAGCTGCAGATCCCCTTGATGATAAAATTGCTTTGGTGGTGCTTAACAAAAAGCTGGAGTCTGCGTTCATGCCACCGTTGAATCTCATGGTAGGGCAGGTAAGCTACAGACATTAGAGGAAGCTGTTTAAGCACAAGGATGAGCTCTGCATGTCTTGTCTGACTGAATCCAGATAATCCAGCTAGCGTCAGAAGGTGTCTGGGTGAAGCAGCTAAACTTGTTCTGCACAGGACTCTGGTGAGACTTCCCCATGGCATAAGTGCCCAGCTACGTCTGACTCCCAGCTCGTGCTAGCATTCAGGAGGACAAAACCTTTCCATAACCTTGATGCTTTTCAATTTTCTCTCTGCAGGCTATCTGAAGCCAGGAGCTCACGTTAAGCCAGGTGAAACTTTCACATACAAATGGAAGGTGCCTGAAAATGGAGGTCCAACAGAGAGTGACCCCCCATGCCTGACCTATCTCTACTACTCAGCCACCGATGCCGTCAAGGACACCAACTCCGGCCTCGTGGGGCCCTTGCTGGTCTGTCGGAAGGATGCACTGAATCCCGACGGGACGCAGGTGCTCAGCCTGGACATCTGTTTATTCCCTACAGCACAGTGGTGCACTGGGCAGTTTCCCACATGGGCCAATTCGCTCAGTTCCCAGCTCAGATTTAACAGATTAAACAAGTGTCATTCCTTAGGGTAAAAGCTGACCTAAAGGGATGGTTAGGAAGATGAAACTGTCATTCCCCAATATTCTGGAACATCCCTAGGTTTTCCATCTTTTCCATGCAATTATTAACAATGAATGCAGCTTTCCATCCTAAGTGGGCGATGGACATCCTTCTGGATGATGGAAAATTATCAATCCCTGTCTCTACAAGGACATAGGAGGAAGGGAGATGAAATTTTTGGGGGAAGAAAGTTTTCTTAAAGAAAAAAAGTAATGGTTTTTACTTGGGTAGCTCTGCATATATTTATTTTTTAATGTCTTGGCTTCCTTCTTGGCTACAGAAAGGAATAGACAGAGAATTTTACCTCCTCTTTTCAATCTTCGATGAGAATGACAGCTGGTATCTGAACAAGAACATTGAAGCATTTACTGGAGACCCTTCAAAAGTAGATGAAAATGATGCAGATTTCAAGGAATCCAACAAAATGCATGGTATGAAATATCTAATATTTGTTCATGAAACCTTTTCTTCAGTCATATTAGGAAGATGGGTGAGGTGGAAAGCCATCAGTCAGCTTATGGCCAGCTCACAATGCCCTCAGAGTGTATGTTGAAACCTCAGTCACATTAGTGCATCTACCTACTAATTACACCTGGAAGAAGGGAACAGAGTGTAGCTTTTAGACACAACACTTGAGTCTATAAAAAGACATAATGTCAGAGTCAGGCACCAACTGCGAAAGAGACCAGTGTTCACTGGTGATTTAAGTTATACTCTTGGCCTCAGCACTGACTCAGACAATGAAGGTCCACCTGCTCTGCTCTGCCAGCTCCTGCCTGGGCAGTGACCACCACTGGAAAAGGAGGGGCAGAGACTAGGAGAATGGCCAATAATATTTTAAAGCATCACTTCTGTATGTAAGTATTTGACTTCAGTGTGGATCTCCTCCAAGTTATTCCTGTTAAGACAGACTTGAGCAAACCACATATTGTCTCTTCTTTAAGTTTCTGATGAGCATGGAGACAACATATTGTTAGAGCACTCATCTATTTTATTCTTCTGTTTTGAAGTGCTGTCTCATACTAAGTTTTGTTCTATATCATTCACCCAGTGATCACAGAGAGCATTTGAGGATTAGGAGTTTAGCCTTACAACACCCTTGTGAAAGGAAGATACATTTTGGAAATAAAAGTGCAAATCAAAGGTCAAAATCACATAAAATCACCAAAAAGCCTTCATCAGAACTGCATTTATAACTCAAAGTCTGTATGGCCCACACCATGGCCTTAATGATCCAGTTATATATCCTCCAGGCTGAAAAGAAGTACCTAATGTATATATTTAACATGTCTGTGAAGCACCATGAAAAGCTCAGGGAAGTGCTACATCGCTGCAGCAGGCTATTACAAGACTTTACAGGTTAAAAAAAGGTAGAAGCTCAGAGTTTATAGGAATAGCATTTAGACATTAATTTGATGACGTTCAGTGCTACCTTTGCTGCTCAAAATGTCTCTTTAATTAACGCTGCAACTTGCTGAGTCACAAGCCTCTTGCTGGGAAGGTGGTAGGAGGCTCTGTGATGAGTTTCCATCGATCTGCTGCCAACCAGGCTCTTCCCTTCTCCTCCAGCTGTCAATGGCTACTTGTTTGGTAACCTGCCAGGCCTGACCATGTGCAAGGACGACAAGGTCTCCTGGCACCTCATCGGGATGGGCAGTCATTATGACATGCACGGGATTCAGTTTCAAGGAAACACCATCAACCTGCGAGGGACGACGAGGGACGGGATGGCTTTGTTTCCTCACCTATCGGGGACAACGTTGATGCAGCCTGACCGCGTGGGTACGGTCGCAAGCTTGTCTTGGTGGCATGACACATGCAGAAACCAGGCAGCCAAAATAACAAACCATGAGACATTCTGCTCTGCATGAGGGAGCCTGAAAGTGTGGAGACCAAGGGACTTGGCGTAGCTGAGAATTCAGGAAGGGCTACTCTTGGGGGAAAGTGCTATAAATCAAATCAGTGAGTGCACCAAAGAGAGGGGGCTTTCATGACCTTGAGACAGGCAGAATAGGAGGCAGAGAGCTAGCCAGCAGGATGCTCATAAAGTTTCCATTACTCTCAAAACAGACCTTTTTAGCAAAGATAAAGCCCACTGCTATGTAGATAGTCAGCATCATTTAAGATACCTTAATACTTATGATACCTTAATACTTCAGTAACAGTCTTCAGGGCTTTCTTCAGAAGTATATACATTAAAGATACTTTTAATTCTCATGTATAATCCAGTGGTACACTCTTCAGACTCAGAGGGGTGAACTGTTTGTTGGAGACACCATATAAGCTTCATGACAGAGTACAATGCTACTTTTCTTTGCATTGGTGCAATGCCATTTTAATCATCAGAGTGATGAGGGTTGTGCAAGGCTATACCAAGAGCCATCTTTGGCCAGAGCACCTGACAGAAATGTCTGCTGCTGGTGTGTACCTGCCAGGTTAGACCTCTTTTGCTGGTGTCTATCAGACATCAGATGCTTTTCTTATGCATATCCCATACATTTCCTCTCCTTGTCTTGAAACTGCAGGACAGGAATCATGTTAAACAATATATTCTATGACACTATTATTTTTTGTTAGCTAACCTTCTTTCAATACAGTATTGCAGACTAGGTTTGTGTGAAGGCAGATCAGTGATGTACAAGGCATAGGACCTAATTTGCCAAGCTGCTTTTTAAAGTTGTTTTGTAAATTGCCTAAATCTCATGCACTTTGTTTTCCAGGCACATTCAAAGTGGTTTGCAGGACTTTTGATCACTTTGTTGGTGGGATGAAACACCTCTACGAGGTCAGCAGCTGCCGTAATACCACCAGAGCTCAGCAGCAGCATGGAGCCATGAGAGTCTACTACATTGCTGCAGAGGAGGTGGAGTGGGACTATGCCTCAAATAAGAGCTCGGCACCAAAGATTTATAACATCAGCAGCAATGAGGAAAGGTACCCAAGGCACACTTGAGACTGTGGGGAAAATTCACAGTGGAGGGCAAACTTGGAAGCATCCTTTCATGAAGCCAGCCTTGTACTTTTTTAGGAGGTACTCTTTGCCGAAGAACAGAGAAAAGATATTTACAAAGTGCCAACCTCTCAGACTGGACTAGTTCACAGGCAGCATTTTCAAATATTTTAATCTCAGAGTGTCTTGTAAGGCATTTGAACCCCAGAAGTCTTCTAAGTCTCTAAATCCATGTGTGTCTTGCAGCCTTGGTTCAATCCTACAGTGATACCCCCCAACTCCCTCCTCTCCTTTCCCCACTCTCCCCACACCAGTGCTCTCATACACATCCTAGACATGATCCCCTGCAAGCAATGCAGATGCATTAGTGAGGTGCTGAGACTGTTTCACTGCAGCACGATAGCTCCTGGCTCCCCTGGGAAGGTCAAAATGCAATAACATCTATATGATATAGTTACATCTACGCTGCACTGTGCTAAGGAATAAAAAGCTTGTGCAGAGGTATTGCATTGGGAGATATCTGACACCACTTTGGTGAAAACAGAAGGGAACAAGGACATAATTAAAAAACAAACTTTAGAAAGTGTCTGGGAACCTGCACCCTGTGAAAAGAAAGAGTACAGTGGAGTTGGTAGAAAATACACCCAAAGACTCATGGGTGATGTTTAAAACCATGTTTAAAAGAAATAATTCCACTATTGTCAAAAGCTGCTGTAGCACACACAGTAAGTAGTATTCCTGGGGCTTTTTTTTTGCTTTCATTTAGCACATTGTGAGCCAACCTTGCAACCCTTCTGCCAGGGGCAGCCTGGAGACGATCGGCTAGAGCTGCTCTGGGAAGAGGGTGAGCCCTCTACTCCAAACTGGTGGCGAGTGCCCTCTGCTGGCAAGGCAGCCCTCTGGCATCCCTCGAGAGCAGCAGCCAGCTGCACAAACCTGGGGAGCACAGAGAAGGAAGGAAAATACATTTCTCGCTTTATCTTCATGCTGGGAAAACATCCAGCCCTAACCAGTACATATTAGCAAGAGGGCAGGGTAGAGCAGTCCCTTCTCTCTCAGATGATGGTGTTTGTGTTCTCGAGGTTAGGCTTCAGTTGTCATCTTGCTGTGGCTGACTAACAGCAAATAGAAAGCAGATCTAGTGATAAGTGGATTCAGGTTTAAAGGGACAGGCAGTATCTTTTATTAGAGTGGAGAATGCAGCTGGAGAGAGTGGCCAAAGCCACTCTTACTTTGAACTGCATCTCTCTCTGGGGAAGGATTTGTGTTCCCAAAAGTTTGTGGTTCATGCCACATATCCCCATCTTTACCTGTTCGTAGAGAGTGTGCATTTAGTGAGGATTATTACAGTTATTACTTGCTGTTTAAAATCTCTTGCAGCACCCAGGGCTTCATATTAATCTCTACATTGGACAAATATGTATATTCTTATCACATCTATTGTGAATAAGACAACAGTAATTAGAGTTTAGATGTGCAAATCTTAGTGCTTTTCATTTTTGCCTTTTTATTTTGCAGCTATGGGCATATTTTCCTGAGCCAAACGGAAGATCTGATTGGCTCAAAGTACAAGAAGGTGGTTTACAGGGAGTACACAAACAGCAACTTCACACAACACAAAGTGAGGACGGAGGAGGAGGAACACTTGGAAATCCTGGGTAAGTAGCTCTCACAGCTCACATACCACGCCTGATAAATGAGAGGGTTGCTTTTCAAAACCTAAGAGGTTTTCCAGCTTTGTTAACATGCAAAACAAGGAACATTGACGCCTGTTCCAGATTATCAGGTTTTCCATCCAATTTGTGTAATTGCTGAGTGTAAAGATACTTTCCAAATTAGAGAGTTCATTCTTAAGTGTGAATTAGAAGTTTCCTAAGGAGTACTAACAAGGAGGATGTTAAAATGGAAATTCCATGATTAACCTTAACTTCAGAGCATGCAGTATGGAGGAGACTCTTATAGGCACCTTAAGTCAGTATTAAGGGTCTAGATATGTATCTGAAATTGGACAAGACAAAAGTTTACAGATGTCATAAAATAACCATCAGCTCATGTTTTTTTTATGCAGTGGGAAGTGGCAATAACTGATCAATACTCTCTAGGAGTATATTTTACTTTTCCTTTTTTTGCACTACAAAATCATTGTTGTAAAAAAAAAAAAAAAGAAGCTGTTATCAGCTAAAGAGTTTTGAAAGATACAAAAACCATCTACAAGAGTTTTCCTTAAAAAAAATAAGCTGCCAGAGACCTGTCTCAGAGTGGACAACTCCTCTCATTGACTGAGAAGGAAAAAAAAGATTATTCATTTATAGGGAGCTTTTCTTCATTTGAGATAACAGACTGATGTTGATGGCTTTGCTGAAAGAATAGAAAAGCCCAAGGCTTCCAAGAAGGATCTTATGTCCTCTCCTAGGCCAAGCTATTGAAAGTTTGTTAAATTCAGAGACGCAGCATTAATCCCCTGCATCTTCTGGTTTAATTTAGGGCCTTTACTCCATGCTGAGGTTGGTGACTCTGTACTGATCATATTTAAGAACAAAGCCAGCAGACCTTACTCAATAAGTGCACATGGTGTAGAAGAAGTGGGTTGTGAAGAACAACCTGAGACACCAATTACCCTCCCTGGTAAGGCTTCTCTTCTTTTCTTCTTTTTTTTTTGTTTCTTTAAGCTACAAAGGCTGTATATAAAAGCATAAACACATAAATGATAATCCCTATTTCAAGCTTACACATACCTGTCTGTTCTTCCAGGGATAATGTTCTGTGTTGTTATACATGTAGGTTCTTGATCAAGTAAGCATGTTCAGGCAGAAAATGAACATTTGTTCCTATCAGGAGTAGAAACAGAAATGTAGCACTGCTGGGCAACCTCCAAAACAAGCAGAAAGGGGCTCATAATCACGGCTTTGCATTTAGCTCCAGGCTGACACTCTAATAATGTTTCACAAACTGAGAAAGTCGATGGTAGAGGTGTGGTTGGCAATAGTAACTCTGCCCCTCTCTAAATCTAAACAGAAATGGCATTTGCATTCGGAGATTATACAAAACATAGCTGCTATCTGAATTAAGTCTTTGAAAAAGCATGCCAAACTTAGTTTCTGCTGAGGAAAATAGTGGAAAGCAGTTCTCACAGCATTGAAGTTTTTCACATAGAAAAATACCTGTTCAAATTTTTGTACTTCAGTCTTTGTGACCTGGTTTATGTTCTAGTAGGAAGTCAAGCACAACCTCAGACATTACAGTCAGTCCAAAAATGTACATACCTTTTCTTTCTACCACCCACCCAATTTTGTTCACAGTATTTGTGAGCTTTAGTGTGAAAGTAAATAGGAGAGAAATTCTGATGTACTAAAACCTCTTTTCAAGCTGAAATTGCTTTCCTGTAAATAGCTATATCAATACAGTACAATCACACCGAAAATCATGGCTAAATGTGAGCCAGCATTTGCCTTCCTGGGGTTTGATGAATCAATACCTACGGTTAATACATGAAGAAAAAGAGAGGAGATGATTTACAGGATTCCCTGGTTTGTTATTTGCTCCATGACATTGTTGATGCTGTTATATTGGGCTGCCATGTCTCCTGTGTCCACATGGGAGCAGGCTTGGGATGCGTTAGATGAGGGAAAGGTGTCTGCGTTTGACAGAAAGCCAAAGGAAAGGACTCTTCAGCAAGATCTAAGGATACATGTTTCCTTAGGAGTCTGGAAGCAGCAGTTAACATGGAAAAACTTCAGTTCTCACTGCTATCATCTAAAAATCCTCGCTGTCTTCCTAGGCCAGGCTGGACTGCTCACCCCAAGCTTCCCACTAGTTCTCTCAATCCTGAAACAGTCACCAGTCAGATTTATGTCCTGTTCAGTTGTGCTCTTCAGAGCATTTCCAGCTTCTAAAGAGACCATTCATTGCAGGTAAAGAGATGCAGAGAGCAGATCCATAGCAGCCTAAGCCAAAACAACTCTCAGCTGCCACAGCTTTTTCCTTTCCCTATCCCTATCCATTCCTCCATTTACTCAATAGCAAAAAGAGAGAAAATGTTTTTTCTCTTGTTTATCAGCCTTTTCAGGGGTTATGCTTCATTTGCACTTCAAAGATAAGTCTCTGATGGCATCTAAAGTGCATTAGGTTTTAAATAGAGTGGAGATTTTTCTAAATGTCTTGAAATGAGGAGTAAAAAGCAAAGAGGTGATGAAGAACCTGGCACATCACACTCACTAAAAAGGGGTGATGACACGTAGGCTAGATACAAGTGGATGACAAACTCTTCCCTGATCTAGGTCTCCATGGTATGAATGCCTCTGAGACCGAGGGGTTTCTTATTAAGTATTTTCTGTCCTTTTAATATAATGTGCCTTGAAAGCCCTTCTGATCTCTGCTTAAATGTATAAACCTATGCTGTAATGAACAGATGGTGTTTGTCCTGTAAGATTAAATTATATTAAAAAATGTATGTGAGACTCATCTCACACAGTATGATATTTCATTCACCATTTCTTTATTTGCTGTTACTGCTGTTCAACAAAACCCACTATTGTGTGATCCATCAAAACAGCATCGTGGCTCAGTGACACAAAACTAGGCTCAGAGACACAAAACTAGGCTCAGTTCCTGCACAACCATTTAAGCTTGCAAACTCTCCTTTGCCCTGATGCCTACAGCTGCTGGCAGCTGTTGGGTTGTGGCAGTACTAAGACCAAGACCATTCTGTAATATCCTTGTTTTCTCGTGACTTGTAGCACGTCCCCAGTTGTTCTTGGCTTCTGTCACCCTGGATGACTTTTGGGACAGAGACTACTTGGTTCAACTTTTCTCCACCAGCTAGAAAGGGAAAGAACCGACTGCATCTTGGTCATCTTCCCTTCACTGCAGCACCATAAAAAACTCACAAAGCAGGGAAACACAGCACAGGCAGTTCATCTGAACATAGATGTGTCTGTGTTCCAGGGTAGAGAACTGATCCTCACCCAAACAGATAATTTTCCCATCAGATTGTTTTTTAAATCAGAGGTCAGGGAATCTCTGCTCAAAGAGGAGGTGGCAGAGGTGATAGCCTTTGGTAATTTCTGGGAGCAAGAGCTGAGCTGGAAGAGGAAAGGACTCCCCTCTTGCTCCCAGTCAGCAGGCTGTTACATACTCAGCTCTTCTCTCCCGGCCCAGGGCTGATTGATATATTACTGCAGCACCCTCTGCAAAATCTCAGTGGCAACTGCCACATCTTTGTGCCCTTTTCCACTGAGAAAGTCCAAGAAACACTTCCTGGACTTAAGCTCCCAACATCTTCAACTGATCTTAGACATTGGCATCTGAGGTAATTGTTTGTCAACAAGTTTTGCCTGAGAAGAAAGATGAAGAGCCCTGTCTCCAAATTTCTCCCTGTAGTACGCCACTGCTGCAAACATCATTTGCCGATCTCCTTTTCTAGGGGCCATCTGCCTTCAGTTACACCACTGGAACTTCATTGATCTCCTAGAAGGCAGAATCACATCTATACCACATTGTTGCCTGCTTCCACAGATAGTTTTGATGCAGATCATTTTTTGATGAGGAGGGTAGCAGATATCGCTTTCATACTATTTGAAGCCTCTAATACCCAGCTGCTCTTGGTAAAATTGCTCTGTCTCTTTCAGGGCAAATAAACACCTATAGGTGGAAGGTCCCAGAACGATCCGGCCCTGGTAAAACAGATCCAAACTGTATCACTTGGGTGTATTATTCAACAGTGAATTTTGTAAAGGTGAGCAGAAATTGTGCTTAAAGATTGAACTGCTTTGGCTAAAGCATCCTGCCTTGCATGTTTCTAAAAGGATCCTACATTGCATTTACACCAGGACCATAGGAATGATTTACAGAGCTAGATGCTTTGTCTTGATAGCAGTTGCACATGCCTGAGTAACTTAATCTACTGAAATCCTCAGGGATACATTGTGGTAATGTGATTCCTTCCTTAAAGAACGGTTGATGGGATTTTGTGCAAAGGCAAAATATTGCTTTGGTACATTAAGATTGGGACACAGAGAGAGAGGTATGTCTATCAGACAGAGTATTGATTCTTTTCTCATCTGATAGGAAAACAGAATTTCATCTTTCTATAAGCCAGTTATCTTGTATCTATTTCTTAACTAGATGAACTGAAAATCTGTAACACATATATTTCTTGTATTTCAGGACACATACAGCGGTCTGGTTGGGCCTCTTGTAGTCTGCAGAAAAGGAATTCTAGATGAAAGAGGTCTAAGGAAAGACATTGACCGTGAATTTACTCTTCTGTTTATGGTGTTTGATGAAAATGAATCCTGGTATTTGAAAGAAAATATTGAAACATACCTTCATAAGAATCCTGATGATTTGAATTCCACTAAGAACTTTGTGGAAGGCAACTGCAAGCATGGTATGTAGGACTTGGTGACAGCAGCCAAGAGCACAGAGGTTTATTTTTCACAGCCCTTTTAAGAAGACATTGGACTTAGCCTGGAATTGCCCAACCACGTGACAACTTCATAAACTGCAGCCCTGGAAACAAAAAGATTTCATGAGACCCGGCCAAGACTTCCCTTGCATTTTGGTAGCTGTGCTCCTTGGAGGCTTGTTCTGTAGCAGCATAAAAATGACATTTTAAAACTATGGCTGTAGTAGCAGCCCAGGAGCCAGACAGAGCAGACTGGACAGGGCAGGAACAATTCTGGCAAAGCAAACTTCCCTTTCTACAGATGGTACCCATTTTAGGCAATGTCTCTATTCCCTCTTTTTCTGTGTAGCTTCTCAGCATAAATCCTATTTGTTTAGGAGTTCATTCTCAACCAGTAAAAAAATCTATCCAATGTTTTTTCAAGACAGAAAAATGGTTGCTGCTGGACACTTAGATGATCTGGAAACTGAAACAAAAACATGCCTGACTCCCTTCAGTGGCTCTTGCCACCACAGACATCCCTTGCCCTGGCCACACGTGCCTGTCCCCTGTCTGCTTGGGCACCCCTTTTCCCCAGCGAGAAAGTGAGGAGGGTGTCCAAAGTGGAGGTTGTTGTCACCTGCACCAGTGGTCAGTTACTAATCAGTCCTATTTTGTCATTCTTCCAGCAATCAATGGGAAGATTTATAACAGTCTCCTGGGTCTAACAATGAATCAGGGTGACAGGACAAACTGGTATTTGATAGGAATGGGTGACGAAGTGGATATACATACAGTTCACTTCCACGCACAGACCTTCATCTTCAAGGTTGGTAAAATTAATTGAAGTAAAACCTTTGCAGTGTGATGGGAAATTTCTGCACAAAAGTTCAGGTCCTAGCCTGGTTTCACAGCTTTGGCACAAAGCCCTGGGCTGATGCAGAGGCTGGTGGGAGTTTTGCATGTAAAGAAAATACAAACTGATCGAGATCCTTGCAAAGCTCCTGTTACTCCAAGTCTGTTGTGAAACATGAATAGAAGTCCCTAATCAGAGGACGTGGTTAGGTGGATTTACCCATGAGTAAAAGGGAAGACATGGGGAGAAAATCAGAGAGTTAGGCCTGCTTAGAGGCAGGTCTGTGTTGTGACACTTTGTCACTGTCAGGACTATCTTAAAATATGCGTTTTTCAAAAAAACACCTGTGTTCAACCAGAACTTGATGGCTTCAGAAGAGATCTCTTGTTGTCAATTAATTAATTGATTAAATGAGTGATGTCCACAGACCTCAGTTTCCTTAGATGAGGCTCTCTAGAAAGACATAACTCAAAGCATTTGATCTATTTGAGAAGCTGAAAGCATACGTGGAATATTTCAGTGCCTGTGGAGAGTATTTGGGGCATGACTCTCACATTGCTGATTTTTGCCTTGCCACAGACAGACAAGGACCACAGAGGAGATGTATATGACCTTTTTCCTGGGACCTTCCAGACAGTTGAACTCATAGCAGAAAATCCTGGAACGTGGCTTGTGCACTGCCATGTAGCTGACCACATCCATGCTGGCATGGAGACAACCTACACCATCAATAAATCAGGTGCAGTACCAGAAACGTGTCCTAGGGCTTGGAGGTAATATTGCAGCAGCTGGGATGGAAGGCATGGAGGAAAGCTGATGTCACTGCTGCATCCTGCACGCTGGTGGGAGGCACCTGCACGTTACTGCCACAGCCTGTTAGCATCATCTAGGGACAGGACAAACACCTGTAATGACATGGCAAAGAGCCATCTTTGCTGCACTCTGCAACTTAAAAGCAGTTGGTGTTTCACAAGAGTCATTCCAAGACAGTGGCAGTCTGTGGACAGTCATCAGCAAGCGGTGCAGAAAACCACTGCAAAGTTATTTTTCAGCCTTGCTGTCAGGCAGTGTGTGGGAGGGCCTGCAGGCTGGCAGGGTGCTGGCTCTTCTCTGCAATCATCACTGGCTCCCAGAGCTATTTGAGCTCCTTTCTGCACAGGCAGAAATCAGCTGAGATAGAAGATATTCCAGAAAATTATTGCTCACCCTGTCCAAGAAATAGGCAATCTTTTGACTAAGACAAGTTGACAAACAATTTTGAGTGGTGTTGGTCTCTTCTACCACTTGTGTGTGAAGCCAAAAGCACTTTGTGAGCCTCTCCGCACCACATAATTTCACTCAATATCTGGCTGCAGCATCTCCTGCCTGGGTCCCCATTGTGCCTGCTACACTCCTCTGCAAGGGTTGCAACAGGGCCAGCAGGAACATTTCATACCTATAACCCTGAAGGAGCAAAATGACAAATATAATGACAAATGCAGCCAAAATACCCCTTCCTTGCATAAGGTGAATTTGCGTCACATAGTCATGCAGAACTGAACCATAGAACCATAGGTTTAGTTCACCTAGTTCCAACATCCCTGCCATGGGCAGGCACTAGAGCAGGCTGCTCAAAGCCTCATTCAGCCTGGCTTTGAACACTGACAAGAATGGGGCATCCACCATCTCTCTGGGAAACCTATTCCAGTGTCTCAGCATCCTCATCATAAAAAAAATTCCTATGTCCAATCTAAATTTACCTTCTTTCAGTTTAAAACTGTTACCTATTTTCTTATCACTACAGTAAGCAGCAGAGTAACAGAGATGCCTGTAGAGGGCATTGCCCATGGAGCTGCCCAGAGGGATAGTTGTGCTGATCTAATTGTGATTTCTGTTCAGATCAACAAGCTACAAATAACTAAACAAAATCAGCACTACTTTTGCAGAGGAGAAAACAAGCATTTGTTAAGGCTTTCAGATGAAACATGTTTTTTCTCTCTCTGTACTCAGAGTTGGAAGCTCCTTCAGAAGGAGGACTCACAACTGGAACACACGATTCAACTACTGCAAAAAACAGAACCACAGCAAACGGTAAAGATCTTTTGATGTGTCATTTAAAACTCTTCAGATTTGTGCTGATTTCTCACAATCTACTTTTCTTTTAACAGATTATGACAGCAAAGAAGGCAACTTTTTTGGCAAAACTTTGAGCCCTGGAGAAGCCAGCCTGATACTTGCAGCCTTTATTTCCATTGGACTTGTTCTGCTGTCAACAGTATTAATCCTTTTCTGCCTCATCACCCACCAAGGAAGCAGGATCCATTACACGCCTCTGCATGACAAAAGTGCACTCCTAGCAGATTCCCTGTAAATCCCCACTTTTTAGCATCCTTTACAGAGCTGCACTGGATTTCATGACATGCTGCTAATAAAACGGGACCAAGACACACGCTGACAGTCCTGCCCTGTAGCCAGTGCTCACAAGAGTGAACATGAGCTGTAGGGTTCAGCTCCAAGAGCCACATACCACCCATCACCATTTCCACTCCTATGGAGTTCAGTTGAGCTTTGCCCAGGATCAAATTTGGCATCTGAGCAGAGCAGCACACCTCTTGGCATCCACACAGGATCTCCACGGGAGTAAGGAGTGGGTAGCATGGCATCCCATCAGCGCTCTGTGCAGAGACATGGGGTACACACTAGGGAATAAATTCCACCAGGGACTGTTTTAAGTGTGCCAGCTTCTGAGGAGTGGGTGTTAATCTGGAAGCCCAAAGTATGACTCAATGAATCCACCAACACTAAAGTGATTCTTCTCCTCACACCACACCCCGTTAAATGAGGAAATTGCACTGGGGACAGACTTTTAGAGACATTTAGGGACCTACCAATATGTTTTAGTGCCTGATGGGGTTCCACAGTTCCTCTGCTGTTAGTTTCTAACAGTTTCTGTTAATGCCTTTACAAATCTAAACCTCTGAGAAAGTTAGTTCACTTTGTAATTGCTACTCATTGCAGTCCTGATTCTGTACCTCTTCTTTGCCCAAAGTAACACCTCACTCCCTACCTGTAATGAAGCCATCAGGATGATCTTTGAGCTCTGCAGAGAAGACAACCAGAATCAGGCCACGTTTAGTAATACTTGAATGTTCATAGGTCATTTTTAATTAGATAGTGTTCATTCTTGCCTGCTCACACCAGCTACAGCTCTTGCAAAGGAACCCCAGAAAAACACATGCCTGTGAAACTGTTTATCCAAATTTGACATTGAATGTAAATCCAAGTTGCTGGGTTTTTGTTGTTTTGGGGGTTTTTTTTCCACTCTTGTATTTTGAAGTATGTTCAAATGTAGGAAACTTTACTGCCCTTCACTCTCATTGTAGCTTAATGGTGTCCTGGATTGACGTCCACTTAGCGAATATGTTGAAGTTACTTGGATGTTTCTCAGTTGCTTCTTGATTCCTTCTTTCCCTCAGACATTTAAGAGCACACATGTGAGGTAAACCTGCAGGACTGAGCCCAAATGGGAGTTACACCATAGCAATAAACACTTCCAGATTCTTTCTCTAAATCTTCCTCTTGAGCTGACAAAACCAGATACTCTGAGCCCTTTTGTCTTTCTGTTTTATAAATGTTAAAATTGAGGTCTCCTGTTCCATGCAAAACCACTGCCTGTCTGTGCAGAACATTTGCTCTCAGTATACATTACAAGATTAAAGCCTTTCACTTAAACATACACAGTTAGATTCTGTGAAATTGTTTGGTGCTTTCCTTTCAGAGCAGCTAATGTGTCTGACTTTTTAGAAACAGAATCATAAATATCTTTAGAGCATAGAAACTAGCCAGACCAAGTGATTACAATGATGAGAAACATCCAGATATTTATGTGAACCTTCGGACAGAATTCACTTCATCTGGCACACTTTTCAGCTGGATGGCAGCTGTGAAATAAGAACAAAGCCTCCAAATGTCCTCAGGACATCTCTGCTGCCTGTCCTGGTGACACAGTCTGCCACAGAGCATATGTAGCATCCCAGAAAGAGTAGAGCATTGAGTTTGCCATTGTCTGCCCAAAGGAGGGCTGAAGCACCTTCGGGAAGAGCCATAAGACAAACAAAAGAACCAAGCAACCAAATCACCAGGGTAGGTGTGCTGTCCACAGAGTGATACCGGCCCTTGGGGATGAGGAAAACTGTTGGATGGCAACAAATGTAAGATCAACCTTGAAAATCTTTCCAGAGGAATAAAGAGTTTTGACATCCACATGATGCAAGCTAGTTGAAACAGCTAAAAGATCCTCAAGAAAATAGTCCAGAGATCATGGAAGAATTGATACTTTTTTTGTTCCTTAAAGAAAATCATGCCTCAGTGTGGTTTTTGAAGGACTCAATGTACAGATGAGACCTGGATGAATATAGCCTGCTTGCATTTCCACAAAACTTTTGAGAAGATCCTTAGTTAAAGCTTCTTGAGGAAACGAAATCACCATGGGATGTGAGGAAGGGCCCATGGAAATTAAATAACTGGTTAAAATGGCAGGGAAAAGGGGTCAGATTTCATGTTGAAAGGACCCTTGCACTTCCCTGTTGCCTGTAAGTGGTGTCAAAGAGGGTGACCAAGCTGAATGACAATCGTAAGTACATGTAGAATGAAAACGGAGTGGTAAAAGGATAACATTTAGTACTGATACATTTACTTGTGCTTGTGGAAAGAAGCAATCCTAGCCCTCTGTGTGTTATATTGTTTAAGCACATCAGAAATGGGATCTTATTTGTAATAGAGTAATGATCACATTAGCTCCAGTGCTTTTCATTGGGCAGAAAGACAAACAGACATTAGGACGCACTAGGAACAAAGAACGGAGCAAACCAGAAAAGAGCTTAGTAC
>WBNH01001299.1:153006-222351 GCA_013401255.1 Urocolius indicus
CGGGGCCGGGGCCGGGGCCGGGCCGTGCATGGCCGTGCCGTGCCGAGCCGGGCCGTGCCGAGCCGGGCCGTGCCGAGCCCGCCATGGCCATCGCGCACATCGCCACCGAGTACGTCTTCTCCGACTTCTTGCTGAAGGAGCCGCCGGAGACGCGCTACAAGGGGCTGCGGCTGGAGCTGGCGCTGGACAAGATCGTCACCTGCATCGCCGTGGGGCTGCCGCTGCTTCTCATCTCTCTCGCCTTCGCTCAGGAGGTCTCCATCGGTAACCGGCCCCCCCGACAGGCAGCCGCCCTCACCCTCCCTGCCGCCCGCTGCTCTCCGCCGCGGACAAAGGGCTTGTCGCGCCGGGGAGCGGCGGAGCGGTGCGGGCTCCGGGGCAGGGGGCGAGGGTGTGTGGGGAAAGAGTGTACCCTATCAATCTGTGCTNGGGTGTGTGTGAGCGGGGTTTCCACTGCGGGGGTCGGGGAAGCGCGCAAGAGAGGGAGCAGCTTCCCCGCCGAGCATCCCAGCAGCAGGCGCTGCCCCCGCGCCGCCGCTCCGGCAGTGCCGGGCAGCCCGGCTGCGCTTTCGCGCTCTGCCCCGTGCCCTCCTCCTCCTCCTCCTCCTCCTCCTCCCTGGGGCATTCCCGACCCGCAGTCATTCTCCAGCACGTCCTGAGCAAGAGCCGTGTTAGCTCGGCTGCTGCATGATGTGCTGCGGGTGTTGATAAGGGAGGAGCGATGGAGCCACGCTGCTCTTTTGTTTCCCGGCGCTGCTCAGGACCTGCCTCGGAAGCTGCCCGTGTGCTGCGGTTCTCCGTGCTTGGGGTATCTTGCAGTAAAATCTCGCAGTCATCCAGCAGCTGTCAGGGCTAGGTGCCAAGGAAAAGAAGTCTCAGACTTCTTCGTTTGGCTCAGTTGTGTATTGAGACTGGTCACCTGCTCCTGGAAGAGCTCTGCAGTGCCTTTTGAGAGCAGCCCTGAGGAGAAGGACTTGGAGGTGTTGGTTGATGAGAAGCTCGCTCAACATAGAATCATAGAATGGTAGGGTTTGGAAGGGACTTTTAGAGACCATCTCGTCCAGCCTCCCTGCAGAATGACCCAACAACATGCATTTACAGTCCAGAAAGCCAATTGTACTCTGGGCTGCATCCAAAGCAGCAGATCCAGGAAGGGGATTGTTGCCCCCTACTCAGCTCTGCTGAGATCCCACCTGCAGTTCTGCGCCCACTTCTGGGGTCTCAAAATAAGGATATGGATCTGTTGGAGAAAGTCCAGAGGAGTGACACAGAAATGATCAGAGGGCTGGAGCACCTCTCCTGTCAAGACAGACTGAGAGTTGGCATTGTTCAGCCTGGAGAAATCTTAGAGACCTTAGAGCAACCATTCGGTACTTAAAGGGGCCAACAGAAGGGTGGGAAGGGACTTTTTACAAGGGCCTGTAGTGACAGGACAAAGGGCAATGGCTTTAAACTAAGAGAGAGTAGATTTAGATTAGCTAGAAGTTATTCCCTGTGAGGCTGATGATGCACAGGCACAGGTTGCCCAGAGAAGCTATGGATGCCCCATCATGGGAAATGTTCAAGGCCAGGTTGGATGGAGCTTTGAGCAACCTAGTGTAGTGGAAGGGCACATGACAGGGGGATTGGAGCTAGGTAATCTTTAAGGTCTCTTCCAATCCAGACCATGGTTCTCTGATTCGCCTGCTCTGCTGCACTTCTGCAACGGTTCTGGTTCAATTTCTGGTATGACTTGGTAGATAAAGCTACGTTTTACAAGTCAGAGGCCAAGTTTCCGAAGTATTTTGCTACCTCTTATTTTTTTTTGCCACCTGCAAGTTACAGAAGTGCTTGTGCAGCAGCCTAGTAGCCAGCTCTTTTCAAAGTCTGACATGATGAGGAGACTTTTAAATCCAAATGACAAGAACTTGAAAGTTAGAGGCTTGCTTTTGTTTTTTTAAGAATTGCTCTGCATTTAAATAGCACTCTATGAATGAGGAATTCAAAGGAGAATAAGTAATACTGCCCATTTTGAGGCAGAGGTGAGTCACAGAACTTCCACCTTTTCAGAAAGAGATTGATTTACTGCATGAACCTGTTTATTGACGTTCAATGTGGCATCCCTGAGATACATCATCTGTAGGTCTGAGTGAAGCAAGTGTTGAGAGAGTGGAAGCTGGAATGGGACTGTGGATTAGTGGTGAATCTGTGCAAAACCATCATGAATACCATTGATCAGATAGCAGATAAGATGTATCAGACTGCTGTATTTACATGTAACTACACACCTATGCAATAAATGTGGTTTTGATCCAAAGCACTGTGGCCTGCAATAACCACATAGAGGAGTCAAGGACAGCCAGCCTGGGAGTGCCAAGAGCAGATCCGAGGCCTGTGGCAGCTCTGGTCAATCAGAGACTGGATGGATACAGCAGCATTTCTGTAATCTAACCTGCTGCTTTTAGTTTTAGATCTGCTACTACACAGTTCTTCCTATTAAAGCAATGAAAATGAGGGCTTGCATTTCCATGTACTAGCTTGTGTATGGGCCCCTTCGTTCTTCCTTCTGCTTCTCCTTTAAAGCCACCGTACCCAGTTTGAAACAGTGCCTGTGTATCAAAGTCTCTTTTATGACCTCTCTACGGAAGTATTTATTTCATTTTCCTTCCTTGCATAAAGCTCCGACAGGCAGTTGAATTGTAGAGTTTGGTAACATGTGCCTTTCAGATGAATTCTCATCTTTGCTAATCAAACATTTGGGCCTCAGGGCATGCTAGATGTAACCTATTTCAGTATTAAATATTCAAATGGAATCTGTGACTTAGTGGATCCATAAATCAAGAATTTAAATGCATGGTACACCTTGCCTGTACTTTCTTTTGCTTAAAACTCTGAGAACTTGTTAGAAGAAAACATGGGGCTTAAACCTAAGCTCTTCTATTTGAAAAACAAGCGTGACAATAAGTATGAGAAATGTGCCAGGTCTCTGACATGAGTGAAGCTACACCACGTGGTTTCCATACAGAAAGTACAGCAGCCACACTGCTGCTACAGCTGTCGCCTACTTCCCACAACGCCCTTGCGGCTTAGCAGGCCGGCCGCTTACGGGGCATCCCAAAGCTGTTTCTAGTAAGGTTTTTCTGGGGACAGAGAGGATACTGGGGGCTGAATACACCTGGTGCTGTGAGCACTGGTGTCCAGCCAGCCATAAAATAGAAAGCAAGGGTTTGTTTTGAATACTTCCTGATATAATTGTGCTTTGAAAAAGCTCAGGAGTGCTAAATGGAGAGAAAATGGTAGGGTCCATAGGAACAGCGACTCAGAAGTGGTTGTGAAAGCAGTATGTGAGTCACAGCACAGAAATATCTCTGCCTCCAGGTACAAAATGGGAACACCCTTTCCAAAAAATGAATGCTCAGCTCATATTTCTGTTGGGATAATTGCATTCTTCCCACCTAAAATTCTCCTGGCACCTCAAGCCATCGCCTTCCCTTTCTGCTCTGCTTTCCTGTCTTGTTCCAGTGTGGTGTCAGAGAACTGCAGTTTTCCTGCCATATGTGGTTGCTGTTAATTGTGCAAATTTATTAGAGTATTTACAAAGGCTGTGAAAGTTTTTCAAAGCTGCCAAATAACTGTTAGTTTTGAAAGAAGTTTCAGGAAATAAAGGAGATTCCAGTTGAGTATCGCAGAGTATTTCTCTGCCAGAGATGTGGAGGACCCAGCTGCTGCATTCAGCCAGGGAGCAGTGCTGAAACCTTTGGGATTACTGCCTGCAGCAGGAGAATTATTCTGAGTTTATTCTTTGGCTATATTTTAGAAACTCATGGTCAGCTGGAGGTTTGTGGTGATTTTAAGCTGGTTGTAGTAGTGCTGAGCTGTGATTGAGCTATTCTCTGCCAGCCTTGGGAAGCTTTGCTGCTTAAAATCCTGCATTCATTCTCTCTTTACAGCTAGACCTTGTTTTACACACACTTACAGAACTTTATGTAATTTTATCCAATTTTTTATTGAGAACATGAAAGTGGAAATGACAGAAGGATTGTGAGGATTCTGTTTTGTATGTTTATATTTCTTATGTTATGGCCTGATCTTATTTCCTTATGTTATTTGGCAGTTCTTAGCATAAATATACTGCAAGTGATCAGGTGGTGTGCTAACAGGAACCATGTAAATATGGTTAAATCACCTGTTCTCTTAGAAATGACAAACCAAAATAAGATAGGGGCACCCTCAGCAATGTATAAGCCTCAAATTAATAACATTTTATCTGTGGCAATTTTCCATGACTGTGTTTTTAATAAGAGCCAGGATTAGGCTTCCAGTTTTTATGCTCTGTGTGTGTGTATTGTGAGATATGCTTTCTTAATGTGAACAACTTAGCTGAGAACACAGGTGTTTATTACCAAGGCACTGCTGGTAGCAGGATACTGCAGCCCTAAACAGGTACAGTCACTTGAGCAGAGAGGAAATTGAACTAAAGCACTTAATTTTGGCAGAGGCTTGTCTTTACGTTCTTTGAAAAAAGTATCAGTGGTTGGCTTGGGTTGTGGCCAAAGGAAAAGCAGGTGTGTGACCTGTCCACTCGACATCAAATATTTACTGCTTTTCCCATGGGAAGGCAATTGAGAATTGCTCCTAAGTGCTTGTCACCACATGATGTCGTTTCACCTTCTGAGTGCAGCAGCTTTCAGGCATGGCTGTACAGCAGGCAGGGTGTGCTGGCCGTGTCCCCCGGGGCTTGGCGTGGGAGGTGATGGTTGGGAAGGGAGGTGAGGAGGGAGGGAGAGGCTGGAGAGATGAGAAGAGAGTCTTGTGTTGTCTGCCTTACTCCATATTTAGTTGGTGTGTTGGTTGTGCGTAGTTCATACATAGCTGGTATGAATTAATCCTCTTGTTTTAGCATCTGTTTATTTTATAACATAAGAAAACCCCTTGTATACCTTGCCAGGACACAGAAATCATTGCACATTGAGTAAAGACACCTAAGAAACTTGAATGTAATCAACATGAAGTACTGCTGGTAGTACATCAGCATGGACAGTACTACTAACGTGTCAGTTGTGGTGGGATGCTGGGTTGAGAAACACCTGGCCATGGACCAACCTACAACATCTGCATGGATCTGTTAAAATGAAGATTTGTAGCACTAAAAAAGTCTCATTTCCCTCTGATGCTGACTCATGCATCATATCATGTTGAAGGGTGCTTAAAGATATGAAAGTGGAGCCTTGCCCTATGCTCTACACACCATGGGATTAATGTCCTCATTGACTGCTTTGGGTTCTCCCAGTGGTGACAATCCTTGCTTGCCCTGCTCAATTTCCACCCAGTTTCTGGGAAGGTTCTTCTTCTCCAATTTGTTGGTTTGAGTTCCCATCCCTGCAGTGCACTGCCTGTGGGATTTGAGGTACTTTCACAGATCATAGAATAGTAGGGTTGGAAGAGACCTCCAGAGATCATCTAGTCCAACCCCGCTGCAGAAGCAGGTTCACCTAGATCAGATCGCATAGGAACATGTCCAGGCGGGTCTTGAAGACCTCCAAGGAAGTCTTTGGCAAAGAAAACAGGTGAAAGATATTAGGAGGGAACTCTGTGTGCCACATCCCAGCAGCTTCTGTGGGTACCATCTGCAGAATCCTTATTGCACGTGCAGCTGAGCTGGTATCTCTCTGTACAGGTTAATTATGTTTCTCAAACAGTCATGAGGAACAAATGTAGAGAAAAGAAAAAAAAGTGAGACTAAATCACAAAAATATACAAGAAAAACAGCCTTGAGTCTTGAATTAGGCTCCTTTCCTCTCCTTCTACACTGTTGATGGTCCTCCCTGCTGATGTCCATCTCCACATTCACAAGTTGCTGGGGAGGCTTTCAGGAAATAATCCTAACTTGTGACTTCTGTAAGAGCTGGGGGCTGAAGTTAAGTTGGATGTAATTAGGCCAAAGACTGTTACTATGGCAGCTGCTCTCTGAGAGCTTGAAAAACATCTCCAAGTGCTGCTGAAGCAGCCTGTATGCTAATAGTGTTTGCACATCTTGCATTTAGTTCTGCAGGATGCTCCGAAACCCAAGACATTTATGACAAGACTGAGTCATTGAGTGTGTGAGAGCATCAGTCTTGAGCAGCCAGACAAGCTGCAAACTCCAAAGCAGACCCCAGAGAACAGCAGCATGTGCTGTGCAGCACTTTGGTTTGGACTAGATGATCTTTCAAGGTCCTTTCCAATCCTTAAGATTCTGTGATATAAAGAATGCTCAGTAAAGAGCAGAAGGTACCAGCAACTGGAACATACCTGCCTGTGGAGCCAGGACAAACTTGTAAACACATTTACTTTAGTGTCAAATCTAAATTGTCTTTGGGTGAATATCTTCAGCTGTTGGTAAGGAGATTTTTTCTGTTTAAATTCTACAGATCCAGGGTTATATGTCCTACGGAAATGATGGTGAGCTGCTTTTGATGCTAGGATTAGTTCAAAAAGCATCATGGCCCTCTGTTGCTACTCAAGATTTGGGATACCATCAATGTTGGCAGTGGAGCCCAAGGGTCATTGCCACTGTTTAGAGATGTTTGTCCTTCAGATGAAGGGAAACTTTTTGTTTGTTTGTTTTCCTTAAATCTTACTGGTGGGAATTTCATTCACAAACTTTTCTCCATGGATCAAAAAGCCTATTGCTCTGAAGGCACTGCTTGATAAACATCTAGGTCTTTTCACACTGTGTGATTTTGAAGGTTCTCTGAGGGACAACTGGCAGCCCTGTGGAAAGATACTTGCTGTCTCTTCTGACCTACTCCACTTAAAACATTACATCACCTGAGCTTTATGTTCTGCTTTTACTTAGTTTCCAAAGCAAACCTCAGGGAACAAGTTCTTTTCTACAGTGCACACATTTGTGTCTCTTCATGCTTTCTTTTTCAATACAATGTCTGTTCTGTTTCACCCAACCTACCATTTCACTCCATGAGAAGCATCTATAAATCTAATTAAATAATTCCTTCTGGTCTCTTCTTAATGCAATTGCTTTATCTTTGGCATGCATTGGAACATCTTTTTTCATATTTTGAAATCTCTTTTAATATTGGAGTGGAGGATGTGCATTGAATGGTGCCTGGCAGTCTGTACATTGTGTATGTGTGCCTTGATTTTCTTGTTTGTCAGTTTTCCTTTAGTGACTGCTAACGAGGATGATTCTTGCTAGATAAAATCAAGTTTCTGGGCATCATGGCTATTTCATTTTGCCATGTGGAAAATTATAGTAGTCATTTATGAGCAGGTTTTCATCCAAGCTTATGCAAATCCTTTCTTTCTTTCTTTCTCTCTCCCTCCCTCCCTCCCTCCCTCCCTCCCTCCCTCCCTCCCTCCCTCCCTCCCTCCCTCCCTCCCTCCCTCCCTCCCTCCCTCCCTCCCTCCCTCCCTCCCTCCCTCCCTCCCTCCCTCCCTCCCTCCCTCCCTCCCTCCCTCCCTCCCTTCCTCTCTTCCTTTCTTTCTCTCTTTCTTTCTCTTTCTTTTCCCCCAGTGACTGCAGTATATTAGAAACCAAACAATTACTTACTGAAGGTTTAATCCTATAACCACCTGATCCTGGTTCAGAAAAAATACTTCAGCATATGATTAACATTGATTCTTGGAAGTACTTTCTGTCAGTTCTAGTTCCTTAATTAGATGTTTAATTTAGATGAGGGGTATTGAGCCACTGGAGAGGAAACCGGTCCTGCTTGCTGCATTTATTGTCTCTCTGGTAATGGATACATCCAGAGGATGCTGAGCCCTCTGCATGTCCTGCCTTGCAATCCAGCAAAGTGGCTGGATTCCAAACTGGAACTCTCTCCTTCAGATCTGAGATGTTCCTCGGGATTCTGGGAGTTTCTTTCTGTAGGTATATTTCTCTTTTTTTTTTTTTTTTCAAAAGCACCTGCAGGAGCAAGAAGGTGGAAACTGCAGGAGTGAGTTATATCTTGCTCATTTAGCATCAACACCAAAATTTCCACTTCCACTGGAACAAAGGAGCTGGAGTAGGCCCACTGCCTGCAAGTCTCAGAAGTCCCAGCTGGAATTGAGGCATTTTCTTTTAGACATCTGATGACAAATCCTTCCCAATTGAGCTTGCAAGACTTAGGCAAAAGTGAATGAGAAGGTGTTACCAGGGCACAGGATCTCCACCTGTAAGCATCCCTGTGCTGTTTTTTTACAGTACTGTATAGGAACTGCAGAGGAACCAGCTGCAGAAGGAAAGGATTCTCCTGGTACAGGCAGAGAGGAGGTGGCTGGGGACTTGGCAGAGCACAGGTGAAGAGGTGCTGCAGCTGGATGGGGTGACAGCTCTGCCCTGCTGCTGGCTAGCTGCAGTGACTCAGACTGAGACCCAGCCCTGGGATGTGTGCCTGCAAATCATTCCTGCTGTCAGCAACCAACTCAACATTTGATAATCTTAGGGTGCTTGTAAAAGTGAGCTTTTAGCCTACGTGGCTGAACACTTGTTGCTGCCTTAAGCTTCTGCAGCTCTTTTGGGTGGTCTCTCTGAGGCAACCTTAGTAGTACCTTTTTTATCATCATTTGTTTGTGAAAGTGTTAAGTCAAAGCTCTCTTCAAAGCTGATTCAGTACTGTGGAATGATTAAAATAAAAAAAGTGTATTGCCAATTGTAATGACAACTTGGCCAAGATCTGTTGTGGCAGCTTCTTAACAAATGTAGTCATTTATTATTCCTCATCCTTCTTGCTGTGTATTTTATCTCCCTGTGGTTGTTAAGGGCTTGGCTGCTGCTTTTCTTTTTCCCTTTTATTACTTGTGGGAGCAAAGGATGGGGAAAAGTTTCATATCACCAAGCTAGGAGGGTGATCCTTTGATAGCAGAAGACTACTGGCCTTTCATAACTAGCCTTGTTCATGCATGTGTGCACAGTGGCTCTATAGAAGGAGTTGAGTCCTTTGCCTAATTTCTCTTCTAATAAAAGCTTCAGCTTTTCTTTTTTATTTCCTTCAGAACAACCCAACATAAAGTAATTTACCTGTGTAGATGTTACTCTTTGGAGGGGAGAAGGAAGGAAAAAAAGATGGAATATTGTGACCATTTTCAGATGCATTTAATAATCTGTGTTCTGTGTAGATTATGCACAAAAAACAATCTCTCCATTTAAGCCCGACCATTACCATGATTAGTGAAAAGCTGTAATGTACATTAATGAGTATTTACAACCAAGGCTACAATAAGTTAGTTGAAACACAGTGCAATAACTGGAATGTCCCCAGCTTCAGCTGTCTGCTTGGCTTCTTGCCAAAGGTTTCCAATGTCCCTGCTGAATCTCTGTGGAAGAGAAGAGCCTAGCTCACTGCTCTGCTGCACCACTGGCATTGCTGGAGCTCTTCTGGAATGAAGATGTGCACATAACTCTTTGGAGAAGGAGGCTGGCTGTCTTTTCCTTCACCAATTTAAACAGTGTTTTCCCAGTCAGTAATGAGAATGAACACATGGAATGTGTTTTTTTATTGCAAATACACAGGCATGAATGGGATAAAGCATCTTTCTGAGCACTCCTATTGCTCACCCTTTGAAAGAGTCACTTGTTTTCTGCTTCACAAGGGACATAGCCAGCAGCAGGAGGTCCATTAAGTGATGAGAGCAGAGCATAAATGGTCCCTACCTAGTGGAGAACAGACATGCTAATTGCCTGCTTTTTAATATTTTAATTTCTTTTCCTGCAGTGTATCATTCCTGAGCTTCCACAGCTAATGGAGATTCCCTGGAGAGCAGAAACTCCTAAGGCTTTGGGAGAGTGCAAGTGTTCATTGAGTGCCAACTTTGCTAAATCACATGAGCTCTGCTCTGATAATCAGTGATTTGTTTTCCATAAGGGAGGCTTGTAACAGGTCAAACCATGTCCTTATGATACTACAACCTTAGAAATAATTATATTAGTGACTTGTAAGGAAAGGCCTTTATTCATAGTGCTCCATATGCTTTATGAAAAGGCTGCACAAGTTACAAGGTAAATGTGGCTGGCTCCTGTCACAAAAGAAGTTCTTATTCTCTAAAAGCTAAGCCAGCAAAAAGGCAGGAGTGACACAATCTCACACAGAATACTTTTCTCTTTTTTTCTTTTTTTTGCTGTCTCCAGGGACATGATCACTTTTCCTTTGTTTTCCCAGGTGCTCAGATAAGCTGTTTTGCACCCAGCTCCTTCTCCTGGCGACAAGCTGCTTACGTGGACTCCTACTGCTGGGCAGCTGTGCAGCAGAAGCAACCATCCCAGAACAACTTAGAAAACATTCCCCTGTGGCTTCATAAAGTATGTACAGATCTCCTCCTGGAGAAATTGTCCTTGTGTGGAAGCCTTCCTTTGCCTTGCTTTTCTTACTACACTGCACTAGTCCTTGGCTCTGACTTAACTCTCTATTTTTAGAGAGTGTTTTCTTTTCCTTACTTCCAAAGAGGGTAGTACTAGAGAAGATATTTTCTGCTTTTAAATAAAGGGTCTGTCATGCTATAACAACAAATAGCACCAGTTATCTGACACAAGAGTAGTGTTAATGTTGCTGTGTTGCCCTGGAGCTGAGTACCTCATCTGGCTTTAGCTAGGAACTATTTTAAAACTGGGATACAAGATGCAACAACTGCCTTTATGGTTGTATCAAAAGCTTATATTAGGAAAGCAGAATCGTTAAAGCCTTTTGTATTTTTGCTGTATTATATTGGCCAATTTGGCATGGAGAGAAACTCATGGTAGACAGGTATTTTGGGAGAGATTAAATTCATCACTGGTACCACCAGGTTTAACTCTGTCTTCAGTGTGTTCTTTTGAGCTTCCACACACTGCTTTTCACTGTTCTGGGTAAAGCATCATCATCCTGAATGCCCAGGAAGAGACTTTATTATATGGGTAAAAAGGTGCAGTGGGTACTAAGATACACGAGCTGGCTCAAAGCAGTTAGCCAAGCTTTGGCAGGAGACAAATGGAGCAAATGCCATGCCAATTCCTGGAGCTGACTCAATTTGAGAGGTAGTGTCTCCCTGCTTGGGCATTGCTGATGCCCAAGTAAGAAACATTGGAGCTCTGCAAATTTGAGGTGTTGTGTGCTTCTTTCCCTAGCCCTTTTATTACTTGCCTCAGTAAATAATGCCCCTGGCACCTGGGAGTGGAAGAGAACCTGGTGTTAGAGGCAGCACCTGAATTGCTGGTGTGTCCTGTACCCCAGCTTTTACTATCCAGTCAGCTGATGGTATCTCCTCTGAAAGACTATTCAGGGCTGTGTCTGATGCATTTGCTGACTCAAATCACTACCTGCAAGTACTTACTACTGCTCTCTCCAGTTAGCTCTTCTCAGAACCTTGACCCAACCTTCTTGTGTTTTATAAATATTAAAGCCAGACCCGCTGGTTTCTAGGCTGAACTCTTCCTTGCTCAGTTAGGGCTCCACTTCAGCCTCCTTCAGAGGCCAGTGGAAGCTGCTGGAATATCTCACAATGCAGGAGGCTTGTGCATGTGGAAACTCCACCTGCAAACCTGCATACATTGGTTGCTCCTTCTTTCTCTTGAGGGAATGAATGCTTGTTACCCAATTTCTTTATGCTGAAATTTATGCCGTGGTCACCTACTGATGGCTGGTTTTCCAGCCATGACTAAGCTTAAGTAGTCATACTTTTATGGTGCAATCCATGTTAATTTGCTGACTAGTGCTGTCTCAGGGACTGATGCAGGGTTCTTCTTCACACAGCTCCTCTGTGATATCTTAATGGTATGTGAGATTTCCTGGTGAATACCCTGCAGACTGGTTGCAAGAAGTAGATCTGAACAGCAGAGGTTAGATGCCTCCTAAATCCATGTTTAGCCACCTACTCTTCTGAGTCAAGCATTTGGAAGTTAATATTAATTAATACTCTTCTACTGGTTGTTCATCAACTTCCATACTTTACAAGTTTCCAGGGAAGAGCAGTGTTACACACAGAATCACAGAATGGTAAGGTTGGAAGGGACCTCTAGAGATCATCCAGTCCAACCCCTGCTAAAGCAGATTCACCTAGATCAGGTCACACAGGAACATGTCCAGGTGGGTTACAGCTGTTAACACTGACCTTTGGTTCCCTCTGTGAAATCTGAAGGTATTTGGTTGTTTGCACCCAGGGCCAGCAGCTGCATTACTGGATGCCTTGCCATGAGGGTTGGTTACCTCTGCAGGAAAACAGGGCTTTGGTTGCACTGCAGGGTATGTACAAGCTCATTGCTGTGCAGATTTTGGCTAGATAAACATTTAAAAATGGTCAGAAGAGAGCTGTTGTGAGAGCACAGTGGCATTAATGAGAAAAGGGAACCTTCCTAAGCTAAAGTGAGAGACCTAACTCACAACATCGTGATAGAAATGGGTGGATTTGCTTATGGCACACTCATTGTGCTTTGTCAGAACTGCTGTCAAAGGTTTGCATCCTAGAACAGTGCTCAGCATAGTACAGAGAGGAAGCAGGACTGCATATCTCTTTGATGGCAAAAGTAACTTGCATCAGCTTGCCCTGCTTTTGTTCTAGACATCAGGTTGCCTTGAAGGTTTTCACACTCCTGTTGTCTCTCTCTGCTTCTGAGGTTTTGCAATTCAGGCTTAATTCACTCAAGAGATTTTGTGTTATATCTGAAGTGTCAGAACAGAGATATTGGTTTCTAAAGATGAATGGGAAAGAGAGACAGTCAGTGGTGATGTGGGATGGAAAAGCGATGTATCTGCTCACTCTGTGCAGATAGTTTGCTTTCTGTTTCAAAAATTAGTGCTGCTGACAACTTATTTTGATAAAACTTAGCTTGAGCCTTAATTGGAATAGTAAGAAGTTTTGGCAATTGTGAGTGGGTAGTTCTTGCAATCTAGTGGAGGAGACTACACCGAAAACCTTTCTTAATCTGTAGTGCACAGAGAAATTTATACAACACATGCAGAGGAACAGTGACCATCATCTTACTGGCTTGTGATAGTCACCAGATAGCAACCAAGCAAGTTGCAGACCAGTTGGATATTGATTGATGACCTCTCTCTAGCCTTGAGGTCTGGATTGCTAGGATAGAGGTGCCTATAAGCAAGAGACTCCTAGAGATTTTTTAAATGACTGTATTTTCTAGTCTATTATTAGTTGAGGAGAATCAAGGAGGAAGATAAAGGTAAGCAAAACAGAGGTAAAGGGAGTAGATGGTTCTTCAGAAGAATGGGATTCATACCAGTGTTAAATACAGGCAAACAGTTCATCTTACTGACAGCAGGAAGAAGAGATCTTCACACATGGCACAGCCAGGGGAGGTCAGTCATCTGGTCAGATCTCTGTAAAAGTGCAGGAGTGCTGCAGGATCTGCTCAAAGCATTGCATACAAAGAGTGGGTCTGAAGTCTTTGTATGTATGAAGTAAAACTTGGTGAAAACCCTCACTTTTCTAATAGAAATAAGATTCACCATAGGCCTGTTGTTTGTTCTTTGAGTTGATTGTCTGTAAATACACCAAAATTCCCCTGAGGTTCTTCCTTATGTTGTTGCTGTGATTGTAATTATGATCGTTACCTGGTTCTCATTACTCACTGTTTGTACAACTTCTTAGTTGTTTGAGGATTCCTCATACTTCACCTATAAAATCCCATCAAAAGAGATTAAGGGTCAAGGAAATGTGAATGAAAATGCATTTCTTGACCATTCTTTGAGAGTGTAGTGTTAGAGCTACTTCAGTCACATTAGTTCTAGTAATTGAAACTGGAGAGAAACAGTTTCCAAGCTGCATCAAAATGGAAAGTACGTAACAGGTGAGGTACAAAAGGTCATATATGCTTTGAGTTTCACTTTCAAGTTTGGAGGCAGGATAGGTCTCAGTCAGAACTGTGAGTGATTCATAGCTCATGTTTCTGCCCCGAACACCAATGAAACATCACCTATCAACTCAGGCAGGAATAGGATCATTTCCAGAGGGAGCTTAGTACCTTTGCTTCTGGAAATGTCATTACTGCCATTAGCCTGTTCAGGGGTTGGAGCCTTTGCTTAGGCTCTTCTGGTGGCAAACAGAAATTTGGAACTGAAAAAGCATGCACTTCACTGTGACCTTGTGTTTTAATGAGAAATATTTTCATCTCGAGTGAGTGATGACACCTCAGTGCTTCTTTCTTTGTTGAGTTTTGTATGCCAATGAATTTTCTCAAGGTTGTAATTCAGACCTGTGGAGCTTAACAACTTTGTGCTATTGTACTTACAGTTACCGTCTGACTGCTTTTAGGTATGGTAGAAGTCAGAATGCTTGCAATCACTTTAATAGTGTTTGCCCAGAGGAAATAAGAGCTGAAGATGCAGTAAATTCAAAAATTGTTTTTTCCCAAATGCCACTAAAGATCCTCTTCTGCCAGCCATCATTATCCAGACCTTGGTAAGCTTTCTGTAGATTATGTCCTTGAAAATGCCTTTAGTGTCCGTATTTTATTTGAATGATAAAAGCATATTTGAGCTTATGAAAGTGTTTTTTAAATACCTTCTTAATTGCTGTGAATTTACTGTGTCTTAGCATAGTTGAAGCTGGGGATGTTATATAATAGACTTTGGTGATTTAGTCTGATTTTTGCTTTCACCTTAAGGATAGTGTGATACTGAGTCATAGAATCATTGTTTGGCTGGAAGAGACCTTTAAGATCATCGAGTCCAGCCTTTGTCCCAGCCCTATCAACCACCAGACCGTTTCCCCAAGTGCATCCAACTGTCTCTTGAACACCTCCAGGGACGGTGACTCCAGCACCTCCCTGGTCAGCCTGTTCCAATGCCTGACAAACATTGCAGGAAAGAAATTCTTCCTCATATCCAGCCTGAACCTTACCTGGTGCCACTTGAGGTGGTTTCCTCTTGCTCTGTTGTTTTTTACTACGGAGAACAGACCAACCCCTACCTTGCTACAACTTCCTTTCAGGTAGCTGTAGAGAGTGATAAGATCTCCCCTGAGCCTTCTTTTCTCCAGGCTGAACAGCCCCAGATCCTTCAGCTGTTCCTCATAGGAGATGTGCTTGAAATCCTTTCCTAGCTTCATAGCCCACCTCTGTATTCTCTCCAGCACCTCAATGTCCTTTTTGTAGAATGGAGCCCAAAACTGGACACAGCGTTCAAGGTGCAGCCTCACCAAAGCTGAGTACAGGGGAGTAATCACCTCCGTGCTCTTGCTGAGAGCAGCTTAAAAGATAGTTTCATGATCCCACTGTCTTATGTGCTTATGCAAACAGATTGCTCAAGCACCTCTTCTTCTGTACACATGTATACATTCTGGTTGAACAGTTAGCTGATGTCTAACAAGTTAAGTTCAATGGACTGATATTTTCAAAGCTTCTTTACCTGGCTTCCCAATAAAAGGTGAAAAATATGATGTCATTAGAAAATGAGGAATTTACTTTAGCATTTGTAGTGCTAGCACTATATGTGGATTTATTAGTGAAAGGCTATGATGTGCATCAGGAACTGAAATGTAGAAGGTAGTTCCTGTCATTCTGAGTATTTATCTGAATGTAGATGTTCACAGATTCTGGAAAGACAGAGTTTTTTTGGAGAAGATACATTTGTTTTGTGTAGAAAAATCTTCATGAGAGGAGCAAATGCAGGCACTTGAACAAACAGTCATGACTTGGGAAGAGTTCAGTGTGTTAAACAGAGATGTGACTTGTAGAGTTTGGACTGTGTGTGTGCAGGTTAACTTTCTTCTCCATTCATAGTAGCTAGTATCAATTTAAAATTACTCAACCTGTTTATAATCAGTGATGTAAGAAAACAGGACGCTGTGAAGTGTGAGCATTTTGGTGTGCATAAATTCTTTGCTTTGGTGATGACCTTTATGTCTGCTTTTGCAAGTGTAGAACACAAGCCTGGGGTCAAGGTGTTGTGCTGAGATGGAGGATCAGGGCTCTGCATCCTAATGCTACTGGATATCCCATTTCCTAAGCACTTGCTGTCCAGAAAGACCATGTTTTCTGTACTGCAGGGCTTGGTGGTGTTGTGCCACAAGCTACCAACCAGCTGATGTCAGATCTGGCCCTGGTTTTGTCTTTGACTGCCCTGTGAGATATGTTACTCTCTGAAAACAGCCATGAGATAGAGAGGCACCAACATTGCACTTTCTGTTTCAGTTACTTGCTGCAGAGCAGTGATGTTAGAGCACACACACCTTTAGTTAGCTTGGAAGGAGGAATCATTCTCTGCACTGATTTCTGCTCAGACAAGATTTTGATTTTGGTGTCTCATCACTACCTGTTAACATGGGCTTTGGTGGTTTCTGGTGTTGAGTTATAAACTGTATCTTGCTCAGGTATGAGGCACTGCTGTATTCAGGAGGAGTACTAGTATAGCCTGTAGTGTATACAGAGCACAAAGGTTTGTCAAGTGGAATAAACTGCAGCAGTATTGAGCTAAGGGCAATTGACCTGTTGGTTTCGTAGTGCTCTGCTTCCTCAGGAGCCTGCTGTGGCACCTAGTGTGCCACCAGACCAAGGGCCAAGTAAGGCAGGGGAACCTCTTCCCATCATCTTTACCTTTCAGGAGCTCAGCAATACTTAGCAGAATACATAGGGGAGTGTGAGTCCCTGGTGCACACACTACCAGATTTTCATGCTGAATATTAATCACACAGTAGCTCTGCCTAGGGCTTTCTAGAAAGTTGGATTCGCCTAGCTGAAGCTCTGCTACTTTGTTTCTGAGTGCCAAACTTGATGGGCTTTTGCCTGTTGTCTTTGCAGCTGGGTGGAAATCAGGCCATCCAGGTTGAATCACAGTGTTGTAGCCCTGAATGCACTTTCATTACTGAAGTTCTGAAAGAAGCATTTTGAACCATAGGATACTGTTTCTATTCTGATCAGCTTTCAGAGGACCTTTCTTCAGTTATACATTCTCCTACCATCTTACATCCAGCACGATGAACTTGCTATTGAAAGGGAACGTGATAAATGGACAGTAAAGGAAAAACTGCATTTTACTTTTAGGCAAGTATCTTCCTCTGGCATATCTTTGACTCTACAGATCTTCAAGTCAGTGGCACTTCTTATTTAACTTCTCTACTACAAATATCTAAGACTGAAGTAGCATTTCCTCCTTGTATTCAATGTCTTAGAAGCAACCCCTACCATTCTATGATAACCCATAACAGGTGGATGTATGGCACAGGCTCATCCGTGCACAAATCCCATGGAGTCCTCTTCTTAAAATAGGAAGTCATTATGTGTGACTGTAAAAATGTGGTCAGATGAGCTGGATAGTCCGTCTGTCGCTTTCAGACCTAGGACTCGTGCCAGATGACTTTGCATTTTCACTTCTGCCTGTTGGTTCAAGGCCTTTAATTTTAATGATTCAAAACAATTTGCTAGTTCTCTAAGCCTACTGTTAGCAAATAGAATGAGTGTATCGTTTTTTAAAAAGCCAGAATCCGAGAGGGATGGAGTCGTGCATCAAGTGCTATGGAAGGGCTGACAAATAATACGGGCTTTTGTTTCCAAACAAAAAGAGATGGACTCATGGTCACGCTGCTGCTCTGGTTTTGAGACCATTCAGAATAGTGCTGCATAATGTTTTCTCATGCTGCCATAATCATAGAATCACAGTTGAAGAGACCTTTAGAGATCATCTAGTCCATCTCCCCGGCAGAAGCAGCTCCACCTAGAACAGGTTGCATAGGAACACATCCAGGCCGGTTTTGGACCCCCAGAGAAGGAGACTCCACACCGTCCCTGGGCAGCCTGTGCCAGGGCTTCCTCATCTCAAGAGTGAAATAGGTTTTTTCTTATGTTCAAATGGAACTTTCTGTGTTCCAGCTTCATCCCATGATCCCTTGTCCTGTTGCTAGATACAACAGAAAAAAGGGATGCCCCAACCTCCTGACACCCACCCTTTAGATATTTGTAAATATTAATAAGATCTCCCCTCAATCTTCTCTTTTCTAGACTAAACAGCCCCAGCTCCTGCAGCCTTTCCTCATATGAAAGATGTTCCGGTCCCCTGGTCACCTTGGTGACCCTGTGCTGGACTCTCTCCAGCAGTTCTCTGTCCCTCTTGAGCTGGGGAGCCCAGAACTGGACACAGGACTCCAGATGAGGCCTCAGCAGGACAGAGTAGAGGGGGAGCAGAACCTCCCTTGACCTTCTGGCCACACTCTTCTTGATGCATCCAAGAAGCTTTGATAAGCTGCAGCTTTGTGAGCAATGGGAGCCTGGTGAGAAGAAGTCAAGTAAAAACCTGGCAATTGCAACTTTGCCCAGTGTTGTGATGCTTCCAGGCCAAGAGGCAATGGTTAGGAGTCAGTGAGAGGTGCAAAGGAAGATGACAGAGGCTTTTTTTACTAAGATAAAAGACTGTAATGAGGTAGGGGAGATGGGGGCTTGAAGGTCTGAGGCAAAGCAACAAGACAGATGCTCATGGGCTACACAACTACAGAGTGTGCCCAGAGTCTTTTTCTAGGTATAAAGGAGGAGATGGGGACTGGGACAATGGAGGTTTTGGGCTGTGACTTTAGCTTGTCAACTGTCTTGCCTCTTACCTCATGCCATCAAGGTAAAGAGATCTCAAAGATTAATCAGAAACTGCTGGTGGCCTTTCCAGTTTTGAGGGTCAGAAAGAGAGTTCATAAATCCTCCGACGCCTATATAATGTGAAATGGGTGAGTTGTAAAGTCGAGTGGTATAAAGGAATGTAAGAAGCTTTGGTTGCTTCTTACTAAATCAGATGTTTCTTTGTTGTTTCTTTCACCACCTGGCATCAATTGAAGAGTGCTAAGAGGCGTGTGACAGGAGTAGGTGAAACTAAACAGGCTTTGCAGCAATCTTGTACCAGCTGGCATTCGGATGGCAAAGGTGTTGCAGCAGCTTAGAGAAGCATAGGTAAGTTTAAAAGAATCACAGAATGGTGGGTTTTGGAAGGAACCTCTAGAGATCATCCAGTCCAACTCCATGCTAAAGCAAGTTCCTCTTGATCAAGTCACACAGGAATGTGTCCAGGTGAGTTTTGAAAACCTCCAGAGAAGGAGCCTCCACAGCCTCTCTGGGTAGCCTTTGTTCATACATAGATTATTTCTATTTCTACAGAACACAGAATTCATAGGACTGAAGGGACTGGACATGAAATCATAAAGCTTTAGGCAGACCAAGGGATACAGACCTGTGAGGCCTGGTGGCATTGTGCACAGTGATTAGTTTGAAGGGTAGATTCTTCAGCTGTTGAGTTTGACGAGAGTCTACAAAAGCAAGTTAGACACCAAAACTTTACATTTCCATTGGAAATAACAGACCTGGAAAAAAGCAGATGATCTGAGTTTATCTGCTATGTGCAAAGAGGGAAGAGAGGCAGTAGTGAGGGCAGAGCTCTGCACAGTTTCTGTGGGCTGCAAGGGGTTTGGGAAGGATCGTGTCAAGGGTGTGGCAAGCAGTGGCACCAGCCAGTAAAGACATGATTTTGGGAGAATTAGCTTGCTTAGTTTGATCAAAAGCAGTTTGCAGTTCAAAGAGAGGAGCAGCACCCACACCCATGGGCTGCCTTGGCTGCTGGCATAGGTTGGAGGTCGGGAGGGAAGAAATTTCTGGTTCCAGGATGTCAGAAGGAATCCCCGTGATTCCTCTGGCCTGGGAGGCCAGTTCCCTGCTGGGCAACAGACTACAGCTCCAATCCAACAGTATGAGGCTGGTATTTGTTCTGTGCTGGTGAGAAAGAGCTACCTCTACTGGGATGTGCATGATAATTGCAGCCAACTCTGCTTTGCTAACCTCAAAGTTTTAAAAGTGAGCCTTTCTTGAAGTTTTCGAGGGGCTTACCTAGGGCCTGAAGTAGCAATTTTGTCCAAGTTCAATTATGTTGCTACTGAGGAGAAACAGTTAAAGTATGAATGTATAAGGATTGTTGCAAAGGAAAACTGACCTTTAAATACAACATCCTCAGTTTTCTATGGCTGTTTCATGATTTTCGAGGCTTTGCCTCGCTGTGTCAGAGACTTCTAATCTGACTGTTCTGTAGAGATTGTGCACATTCAGGATGATGGTTCACATTGCAGTCTGCAGTTGTCCTTTAAGAAGTCAGCCTTTATCCTAATGCTAATACATCATATGCATTCCTAGTGTTAATTACAACATGGGATGTTGCTTTAATGGTAGGTGTTATTAGAAGTAGCTTTCCTTGATTAAAAAGTTCAATAACATCACTTTATTTATTTTGTGCATACAAAACTTTAAGCTCCATTGATTGTTGAAAACACAAGTTAACATAGGAATATTAGGTCCAGATTCTCATCTTATTAAATATCTACAAATGTAAGTTCCATTTGCACTGATTAAGGACTTCGGTCCAAGGTTCCTCTAAAGTTCTTCATTGCCTTTTTCAAGGAATGTGCACATATCCATGGCTCTAACATTTAAGATGCCTTAAATCTGCCTCAGGTTTGTTCACCACAACTCATTTAAAATTCCTCTAGGAAGCAACTGAGTTAAGTGTGCCTTACTATCAAAATTTGAGTGTAATGAAGTAGGTACTAGCCAAATTTGCAGTACATTTTCTTAACTAACTGCTTGTCTTTCTCAATCTTACATCATGTTTCTGTATGGGTAATGTTATGAGAAAATGGCTAGAAGAAAGACATCAAACACATCAGGCTGTTGTGTTTTCTATCTGCTTCAGCCCTTCAGCAAAGGGTGCTGTGTAATGGCTGACTTCTCAGAGCTTCTGTAACACCAGACCCTTCTGTGATGCTGTGTGTTGGTTTCTATTTAGGAGTTATCTAAAAAATATTCAAATACCCTTAATATCACAACCACACTTATATCCTTTACAGCCACTCTTTGCAGGCAGATGCAGCACAAAGTGCCTATTCATTAACCTCCTGAGGGCTAATGAAGAGCAGGAGAAATTTTTGCTGGTGTCTGGAACACTGTGGTTGCAATGAGCAGTGGTGACACTTCTGGGAGGGAAAGTTATGTGACACTGTCCTCTTTTTCCAGTTTTCTGATAGCTGTTTTGGTTTCCTTTGCTATTTGTTGTTCCCTAGCACAGCACCTCTCAATTTCAGCTCCAGCAGCACAATTCTGAATATGCAATGAAAATGTTATCAGGATCATGGTAACTTTATTCTGCTTTTTTAATTCTTTTTCTTTACCAAAGCTCTAAGCAGCAGCAAGGTTACTAGAGCAGCCTGGAGAGATTTTACTTACCTGCATATCCCCAAAACTCACAAAAACGGGTTTTACTAAAAGCATTTAAATAAACTAATAGGGAATTTAGTAAGCTCATAGGGAAAGTAATAGTCCTCTAGGGAATGGTGGTGACTGCCTGACTGACACACAAGTGGAACCTAATCTGCATGTTGCTCTCCCTTCAGTTCTTCCCATACATCCTGCTGCTCGTCGCTATCCTGCTGTACCTCCCATGTTTGTTCTGGCGCTTCACCGCAGCCCCTCACCTCTCGTCAGACCTGAAATTCATCATGGAAGAACTTGACAAAGCCTATAACAGAGCAATCAAAGCTGCTAATAGCATCCGAAGTGGAGACTCCAGGGACCCTGCTGACTTGGTTCCACCTGTTAATGAGAATGTGACACAGAGGTAAGATGCTGGGGCTTGGCTTGCTTTGCTCTTTTCCTTAAGCTCTTAACAGATGTGACACCTGCATCTTTCTTAGAAATTTACTGGAAAAGGTCTGAATGGTGACCTGACACACTTTTAGATTTGGTTAAAAAAGGAGGATATCTGAAATCATTATTGTGGGCACTCAAAGCTGGAACTTGGAACTTTCTTTTTTTCAAAGAAAACATTTGATTAGCTCTTCAGATTGCTGATTACCTGAGATATCTGGATTTCTTCAGTTGAAATAGGTGATAATTAGTTTTACCCACTTCAGCATAAGAAATCAAGGATGGCTACAATCCTCAGTTCTTGACTGTCACCTGCATGCTGTGAGCAAAGCCTCTGACTTGTCATCTCAATAAAGTGCCAAACCACAATAAAGTGCCAAACACCAAACCAAACAAAAGCAGAGCTCCCTTCTCTGATGAAACTCATGCACTATTCTAAACAGATCCAGTTTCTGCTTCATCCTAGGTCAGAGTACCAGTTTCTCTTTGGCTGACGGGGTGCAAACAGTGCAATAGGAACTTAAGTCTGGTCCTTAAATGCGGAGTTAGGTCTTGACAAGTAAAAAAAAACCTTTCAGTGCGCTACTGTCACACAAGCATTTGGGAAACCTTGGCTTTGCTGACTATACCTGTTTTGTGTTGGAAAAGAACAAAAACATTTTTTTTTTTTTGCTGTAAGGGCCATACTTTTTCCTGTTTTCCAATATTTGAGCTATTTTATCTCTTAAGTGGCTTTTCTGTGTTAGAGTATCAATGTTCTTCATTCATCTGCTATTCTGTTGTTTTTCTATGGACTTTAACAAACTACCCTTGATTTACCCCAGTAAGAGGAGATCCAGTCTTGTGTCTATTTTACAGTACTAGGTCTCTTTGACATTTGAGGTAGGTGAATGCTGCAGCATCTGATCTGTGTGACTTCTTTTTTTTTTCTCTCTCTCCCTTTCAGTTTGTGGGAAATATCTGAAAGCTACTTTAAATACCCAATTGTGGAGCAGTACCTGAAGACAAAGAAGAATTCCAAATGCTTAATAGTTAAATACATTATCTGCCGTGTACTCACACTAGTAATTATTTTCATTGCATGCCTCTACCTGGGCTACTACATTAGCCTCTCCTCTTTGAGTGATGAGTTTCTCTGCACTATCAAAACTGGGATCTTAAAGAATGACACAACTGTTCCAGAAGTGGTTCAATGCAAGCTTATTGCTGTTGGTGTCTTCAAGGTACTCAGCTATATTAACCTGATAGTCTACCTTCTAGTGATGCCACTGGTAGTGTATGCAATGTTTGTTCCGTGGAGGTGGAACTCGGGTATTCTCAAAGTATATGAAATCCTGCCCACTTTCGATGTTCTGAAACTGAAGTCAAATTGTTTTGATGACTTAAGCCTTTACCTCCTCTTTCTAGAGGAAAATGTGAGTGAACTTAAATCATTTAAATGCCTCAAAGTGCTGGAGAACATTGCAGTTTCTGAGAAGTTTGATGTCATGCAACTTTTGGTAAACCTTGGTACTATTAAGACAGATACCATAGATGGGAAGCCAGGGACAGCTGTGTTGGAGAAGCCTGAAGAAACAACTACAGAAGAGCTGGAAACAAACACCACAGAGCTACAAGGTAAGATGCTCTTTCTTTAAACAGGAAAATCAAAGAAACAAACACCACAGAAACACCACATCCAAACCTGCTGATATAGAGAGATAAGGATCCCATTCCAATGAAAGTTCGTTCATGCAAAACAAAACAAGTTTCATCTAGCTCTGTATTCCTAACAAAAAAAACATGTTTTAATCTATTTTAAAAAAAATGGACCTGCTTAGACTTTGCCCTGTTGTCTGCAGCGTAACTGCACATGCAGGCCAGAAGTTGCAAGTCAGTGGAACAGGGCTCCTCAGCTCAAGAGGGACAGAGAACTTTTGGAGAGAGTCCAGCACAGGGCCACCAAGATGATCAGGGGATTGGAACATCTTCCTTATGAGGAAAGGCTNCTAGGTGAACATGCTTCTGCAGGGGGATTTGGACCAGATGATCTCTAAAGGTCCCTTCCAACCCCTACCATTCTATGATTGTGTGAAATGCTAAATTGTCTGTTTAGTTCATGGTCCTTTCTGTCATCTCTGCTCTAGCAGTAAGAGGCTTTGGGTGTCTGAACCTGAACTCCTTAAGACAACCTGCACAGTAGGAAAGCACTAGATTGTTCTATAGCAGGTTGCACTTGAAGAAGCTCCAGTGGAAAAGCTCGTAGCTTCAGGAGATTAATTTTTCAAAGCTTAGCTGAAAAAAAGTAGTAACTGCTGCTTCTGCTTTTCATTCAGGCTTTGACAGAAATGTTAGATGAATGTAAAAATGTCTGATGCTCAGAAACACCACTAGTGGAGGAATAGAAATGACAAAAGAAGGGAAGTGGGACTGGGACCAGTGAACATGCTCCTGTTCCTTCTTACAAAGACAGAAACAAAGATTGACAATGGTTGTTAAGCACTGGAATGGGCTGCCTGGGGAGGTCGTGGAGTCACCAACCCTAGATATATTCAGAAGACACATAGCTGAGGTGCTGAGGGATATGGTTTAGTTTAGTGGTGGGCCTGACAGTGTTAGGTTAGTGACTGGACTTGCAAAGGTCTTTTCCAGCCATAATGATTCTGTGATTCTGTGTGATTCAGTGACTGTAAAGTGATTTTTGCCAAAGTGGCCTGAGTTGGTCTGGATTGACGCAGCTGTTCTCTGAATATTCACGATCAGCTCTGAGCAATCGCTCTTATATGAGACATAGTCTTAGATTCTGTGCTAAAAAAATGTAGCATATCTTAAACATGATTCCAGTTCCCTCCTCAAGGGCAGAGTTAGAGAGGGCAAGTACCCAGGGAGAGGCACAAAGGGACAGAGGAGCTTTCTCCCTATTCATTGTGAGCATGGCTGCTGTTGTAGCTGTCCCTACAGAAGCAGCAGGACACCAAGGTCTACGTCCCTCAAATAAAGTAGTTCAATCTCTCTAGAGTGCCCCTTCACAAAGTCGTGTGCTCATGGAAGTGAAGGTGCTTTAAAACATTTAGCAGCTGACCTGAGTAGGTGAGCATATTGCTGAGGGCAAGTTAAAAAACTGTTTCAAAGGCAAGAAAAAAAAAATCTACTTTCTCTTCAGAAAGCTGTGCCCTGTGCTTAATAAAACAGAAGCGGCAGCACCCAGAGTGTAGCTGCTCCTCTGTACTTTGGTCAAGCAGTTCTGGTAGGCTGAGGCTTAGAGAAGCAGCCAATTTATAAAACAGGGGAATTCAGAACAAACAAGCAGAATTGTTTTTCACACTAGAAGAAGCACTTCTGACAGGCAGCTCTAGTATGGCAGTATGGAGTAATTCTGATGGAAAATAATTTTCCTCTTAAATGTGTCCCTTTTTGAAACTGCGGGTGAGTGGGGTTTGGTAGGAGAATTTAAGAGCCCAAAGTGAAGGTCTCTGCTCAAGGAGCTGAAAAAGCTTATAGAAATCAGACTTATTTTTATCTCAGAGGAGAACTTTTGAGATTGTTGTCATCTCACAAAAACACTGCAAAGAGTTGTTCTCCTTCAGAGCAGCACCTCAGCACCTACAGCACCTCAATGTCCCTCTTGTAGTGAGGTGCTCAAAAGGCTGAAAACTGAACATAATATTCAAGGTATGGCCTCAGCAGCGCTGAGTACAGGGGCACAATCACTTCCCTGGTCCTGCTGGTCACACTATTTCTGGTACAGGCCAGGATGCCACTGGGCTTCTTGGCCACCTGGGAACACTGCTGGCTCATGTTCAGACAGCTGTTGACCAGCATCCCCTGGTCCTATTCCTCCAGGCAGCTTTCCATGGGGTTGTTGTGGCCCAAGTGCAGAATTCAGCACTTGGCCTTGCTAAACCTCATACAATTGGCCTCAGCCTGTCACTCCAGCCTGTCCAGGTCCCCTCTGAAGAACCTTCCTGCCCTTGAGCAGAACAATGCTCCCACCCAGCTTGGTGTCATCTGCAAACTTACTGAGGGTGCACTCGATCTGCTCACCCAGATCACTGATAAAGATGTTAAACAGAACAGGCCCCAGCACTGAGCCCTGGGAAACACCCCTGGGAACAACTGGATTTACCTCCATTCCCCACCACTCTCTGGGCCCAGCCATCCAGCCAGTTTTGCAGAGTACATGGTGCCACTGGGCTGTGCAAGGGCAGCGAAGGCCACCCAGCAGCTCCAGGACAGGACAGCCAGCCTTGTAGCACTCTCTTGGTGCCAGTTCCTTTGGAAATGAGAATATGTTGAGTGTTTTGATGACCTTTTCATTTCTGAAGCTTTACTTTCTCTTTAGTTTTGACAGACCACGATGCAAGTGGCAACGTGAGTACAAGAGAAGATAAAAAACTTCGCCAAAGACTTGTAGATTCTTCGTGCTGATACTTCCCTGGAACAGCAGGCCGGAGCTTCTTACTGCAGCAGTTGCTCCTCCTCTGTGCTCCACACAAGGTGCTGCTCTTGTCCGTCCCAATAGCCTAATAGTTCCTCAGAGGCCAAACTGGTTTACAAACTACTTGTTGTGCAATAGTCAGCAATCGTGTACCTGAAAAGACATGTTGTAGACTTTCACTATTTATTTGGAAAAGCTATGACACACAAGGAATAATGAGAACAACAATTTTCTGTCGTGGGTAACAAGTGACATACGTTGCACGGAACCAATGCTGGCAGCAGAAGAGAGACTGCACAGAGATGGGAAACAACCCTGTAGGTAATAAAAAGAGGTGGCCATGTTGCACTCTGAAGTGTTTTTTAATGAGTCTGGTTAATCTGTACGAGGTGGTAGCTGGCCACTGATACTGGCTGTCTCTTCACAGGAAAATAAAGGTTGCTTTGTTTAGCCTGAGATGTCTTCGTTAGCCCTCTCGACATTGATGTCTGGGGTTAATATCTTGGCACTAGTGGAACAGAAACTACAAACAGGCTTAGTATGAGGGGGTACTGTAAATGTTAGGGATTTTGAATTTTCTATGTATTCTGAAATTAATAATGTCTTACCCCTTTTTTTTTTTTTACAAAATGTACTGATATACAAGACAAATGTTAGTTTAATTTCTCTTTCTCAGTTGTTTTGGTCTTTGTGACTAACAAATCTGCCCCAGAGTCTGGCTGAAGATCACTGAACACGGTTCTGTTTTTGTAATGGCTTGTACAAGTTGGTTTTTAATGTTTGTATATGTGGATTTTGTTTCAGCTTCGTACTATCAAACACAAAATTAGTTGTGCTGTTTTCCAAACCCCACTGGAGAAGACGGTCTTACTTGCATTACAGTAGCAGCTGAGCACTTCAGCAGAGCCAAGCAGCCGACAGCCAATATGAGGTAGATGTAAATATGATGAATTTTTTTTTCTCCCCAAACACCTTGTGATTTAATTTTAATTAAAGGTAAGATGCTGAAGTGCATTGGAACAGACAAAAGAAGGGGGAGTGTTTGTAAGGTGGAAAACTGTCCTGGTTTACTATTGGATTGCTTTGGGAGAGTAGCAGTGGGCTTTCATGTCATACACCCTTGCCTAGGACTTTTACCTTCAATGAACATTGCAATGACCTTTGTCTTGAATGTTTGACACCAGCTGAGGAGAGTGGGGGTTTAAGCGTCATAATGGCAGTGTGTGTCTTTCACAAATGTTATATGCTCACTTGTTTTTTTCTGTGTTGTCCATGTAACTGACATGATTTGCCTGTTTCCTCTTCCAAGTTTTCTCTTTAGACAATGTAGGACCTCTTCTATAGCTGGGTAGGCCTTCCATTTCCCAGCTCATCTGTGTCACCTGCTGTTGTGTTCTGGGCTTCAGCATTCTCCATAGGGCTTAAGGGGAGCAGGAAAGGGAAGTAATTGGGTGTTAACATCTTTGCACAGAACTGTTTATGTGCTGCAGCAGATTTCAAAGAGATAAGTGCACCTACTTGAATTTGGCAGCTGTTGTTAAACAACCGGATCCTAAAGTGCTGCCATTTGGCTAATATTACAAGAACTCTTCAGTTATTACATGGTTTTCAGCTAAGATAAGCCTTATTTAAAAGAAAGTCTTTAAAGCCATAATTCTGTACTACCTCTGCATAGGACAGTAGCAGAGCTGCAGTCCTGATGTCTGTTGTATTACCATCAGGAAACACCTTTTGTTAAATGCAGATCCAAACTGCTCAATTTTACTACCATACTTCTCCCAGCAAACCTACAACCCCTCTGACCTTTTCTAGATTGTTTCTGTCTGTGCTGATGTGTTGCTGATGGTCCTTTGTATATGGGTAATGCAGGTGCACTTTGTGCATTGTGTGTTTTGAACAAGGAGCTATAGTACAGTGCTAACATTTTGTGATGTGGATGTGTTTGAACTCTTTGATATAAGTAGAATTCTCAACCTTTAAAGCTCCTGAAAGCAACGTTTCCATGTTTCATGTTGGATATGAACCTAACTTTTTACTAATTCCTCTTTTGTATTTAAGACTATGACTCACTGCAGTGAATCTCTCGTTGTCTTCTAAAGTGCTCAATAAAATATGTACCAATTCTTCTTGGTTATTTAAATAAAACCAATGTTGTGAAGTGCATCAGCATAAGGGACTGAAGGTCCCAGGAACAGTCACGTGTCACCATCAGAAAACCCATAGTGCAATATATGTGGTCTGATGCTAAACCCTGAGCAAACTTTTTGGACAGCAGTAATTATGTTGTTTTCTTTTTTGTTCTCATAAAATTGTCAGAACATGAGTTGGTTGCAAAATCTATTTAACCTTTAAAAACTGTTGAGAAAACATCAGCACATGATAAATAGCCCATCTGTGGTGTGAGTTGCTACCTAAAAATTGGCCACAGTCTCAGCATGTCCTCAGCTGTACCTTGCTGATTTAAGATGTGTTTCTGCAACTGCCCAGCTCAATTTTACATTTTTTTTTAGTGGTGTTACCGCTGCTGTATTTTGCCATTTTCAAAAGATGGGCTAAATTCAAACTTCAGGTCTTAAGGAAGAGTCTCTCTTCAGCCTCTTCATCACTACACTCTTTCCAGAAACAGCTACATCCATCCATCTGGTTTTTAAAACTCCAGAAAGTAAATGGCAATGTTGAGGTGCAGATTTGTTCTGTGTCTTCCTTTGACCTTCCTCTCTCCATCACTTTGGTATTAATAGTCCTCCAAATGTAGGAGAGTTGCAGCTAGGTTCTCTGCATGGTCTTTGTCTTCAATGGCTCTTAGCTACCTGTTAAAATTTAAAACTTGTGATATAAATTGTATGATGCAGAGAGAGAAAAAGCGTTTACTCCAGTAGAAGATGGTGTTCCTCTGAAAGCAGCTGTACCCTGCTGCTTTTTCTCCTCTGGATGTCGTTGTCACTCTCAGAACAGAATGTATCTTGGGCCCATGTTTTGTTTCTTTTACTGGAAACTGGTTGTTTTTCAGTAGGAGTTTTGATGGCAAGTTTAGGGCCCAAGCCTAGATCACCATGTAAGGAGCATACGAGCAAAGGATGTCCTGACTACACTTTGTGAACATAAAGATAAAAATCAGGTCAAGAGTGGCTTTCTGAAGATGGAGGTGGTAAGAAGGGTTTAATTTCCATCTCCACCTCCACCACTGTCTACCTCCATCTCCTGTCTGTTGTGTATTCTTCTAAGAATGATATTAAAGAAATATCTATGCACTGAAAGCCATGCTCCACTGAAAGCCTTTTGCTATCATGGAAATGCAGTGTAGTCTAATATAGGGAAATTAGGGACAGTTTGGACTTTACATACACCAAAGGATTTGGTCAAAATGCCTTTCAAGTTTTTTTTCTGCACCTAGGCTTGTACTGTAGACTTGCTTTTAAAGGCTCACAGGAACAACCTTGTTTCTAATCTGTGGATCCAAGCAATTATGATATTTAAAAGGTAAGTGAAGTATTGTGTCTGTCTTAAGAGAGTTTGTAATTCTGCTTTTAATGAAGTTTAGAATATATTCACTTCAGTGAGTGGTTGTCATCACCACAAAGATGTTTTTGTGTTACTGGGACACTGGTCCAAGAGCTGGTTTGCTGCAAACACAACAAGAGCTGATGAAAGAACTCAGTAGTAAGCACTCCTAGTGTCTGTTTTGTGCTAAAGACTATTTTACTCCACTAAGGCTCATATTGAGGTTCCTGGCATTTACACCTAGAGTAAGAGTTAAACTAACATGCTAGGAGGAGTATGAGGAGACCCTCACAACTTCTTTGAAGTGAGCCAAAGGACTAGACTCTTATCAAGAAGTACTCCTTGTACTTGGAGGTTTGAAAAAGTCTAGGGTTTGGCTTTTTTTTTCCTGGTGGTACCAAGTAGATGAGGAAACCAAAAAGCATATCTTCCTGCTAAGTACCAAGAAACACTATGGAAGCAAAGTACTAGATGAACCCACCACAAACACTTCTTGGCTTGTGAAAAAACTATTTAAATCTGAAGATTTTATCTAACCTGTTTGATCAGTGTCCAGCTCAGATGACTTCTTGCCTCAGTGGATGGTGGAGTAGGGTCGCCTAAGTGATGAAGGCAGCAAAATCCTGATGGAAATCAGAATGGTGACAGCTGAGGCAACAGAACTGCCCTCAGAAGGACAGCACTGAGGAAAAGAACAGAGAGCTTTTGTGAAGGGAGCATTTCCTAGACGTGTGCAATTAGCAAAAGCCATCAAGTCCATCAAGTGTCCCAGTACACAATAAAGCATGAAAATGCTATTGTTCACAAGTGCAGACAGCAACAAATAAATGTTTGGATTAAAAACAACTCCAATAACACTCCCATGGTGCTTCTCATTCGCCACTGAAGACCCCTTGTCCCATGGACCCAGCAGAATTTTGCAGAGCAACGTGTCCTTAACTGAGTCATTTCGAGATTCAGTGAGACTCTCAGATAGAAACCACTTCCAGAGGAGTCCCACATGAGAACATTTACCAACCATAGCCCATGTTCCAAACAGGCCTTTCAGAAGACACCATAGAGTCACAACAAAAGTCCATCTGTCCTAGTAGCTTCCTGATGTCTTCCTGGCGTCTTTCAGAGTGATAAATGGTAGCTACCTGGAAGACTATGATTAGTAGCTAATGACTGAGTATATGGCCTTGCTTTCCCAGAATAGTGTCACCTTTAAGGAGTTCCTGAAATGGAGCCTATTATTAAACCTTTAGATATGATAACTGCTGGTAGATTTTTCTTCTAAGATTTTCTCCAGCTGCTTTTGGAACCCACAAAAAGTTCCAGCACTCATAATTCCTAACAGCAAGGAGTTCCACAGTATGATGTGGTATCATGCAAAGAGCTGTCTCCTTTCATGTTTTCAGACTTAGCAATTAACACCTTGATGGCTTGAAATAAAATGACTCAACTGTTACTTCTACCATTTTAAATCAGTAGCACCAAGAAAATTAGCTGAGGTGACTTTCCCTCATGCTTAAGCCCAGAAAATGCTGCTCAGATACCCGCAGACATCTTCCACCAGCAAACACTTTTACTAAACCCAACCAACAGTGTTGTGCTATGATCCCAGCCAAGAAATGAACTGGGTTGGTTGGTTGTGGAAGTTTAATTCAAACTCTGTGGTGGAAGTCTCTCAGCAGAAATTTCTAAGAATTCAAAGCCTGCAGTATTTCTGCAGTAGGGTTACCTAATTTTGTGGAAAATCCACTTGTTCAAGACTGTTAAATTAAAGCTGAAATGAAAAAATAAGGTTTGTACGTCATTCTAGCCAGCAATCAGTCTTTCAGTGCTCTTTTTGATTGAAGTCCTGTGAATGGCCACATTGTGATGCCAGCCTTCTCCAAAAGCAGACAATGCAGATTTCATTACTAAGTGGAGAGGGACTCTGTTTCACTAGGAGTTTTGTTTTCGTTCATTAATTATTCAGGGCTCCTCAAAACACACACGATGTGTGTATGGACATACGGCTACCCAAGAGCACAGTCTAAGGCTGAACGTAAGCCAACAGAAATTTAGGATTTAGATGCAGAAAAGCATTTGAATGTTTACTATTTGTGCTTGCCTGGCTTAGGCAGGAGCTTGTACTAACCACTAAAGAGCCAAATCCCAGGCCTGCTCAACCTCCACCTGTGTGTGTGCATCTAGGTGTCTTCAGGTCAACAGCTTTTCCAGGAGCTCCCACAGGTCTTTGACATCTGCTGACACAGAGAACCACATAGCCACAGGCTATCCAGAGGAGCTCCTCATCATGGTCATTTGAGGAGTGTGTTGAACTTCCCCATGTGGACCCAAGACCCAGGAGAGCTGGTCAAACAAGTCATTACTTCTGGAGGAGATTCATCTCAACAGCCACAGCCATAACGGTTTGTTTGAGCCACAAAGAAGAGAGGAACAAGTGCTTTTGCTTAGACTGAAGTTCCTCTTTCATACACAGTATCCTCTAGAGACAAGGTCTGAAGAGACATTTCCCTCCTTACTCTAGAGGAAAGGTCTTTCTCTAGAGGAGAGAGACTATATCCCTTCTTTCTTTCATGCCCTGGGACTGAACTGCATCTCAGCATGAATTTCTCAGGCCTTACTTGGGCTCATGGGATGGATGAAAAGATTGAATGCAGGCATACTGTCTACCAACTCAAAGGGCTTTGAAACTCCCATAGCAGCAGCATCAGTCGCTTAGCTTCAGATACCTCCTTAGATACACCACTTCCACTAAAGCATGTCTCTTCACACACCATTACTACATACAGTGACACAAGGGTGCTGACATGCCAGAGCTACTGACAAAAGCCCACAACACCAGCAGTTCTCACCTCTTCCTCTTCACAGATCAGACAGTGAACTGCCACGAAACTGGACTTCCCTCATTTAAGGGAAGGAGTGCTGTTCTCACACTCTAAATGAAATATTTATGTCTTTAGAACAGCATCATAAGATGGGAGGAAAGGTAACGTAAAACATATGTACCAGGGAGGCAATTTGGCATTAGCAACTAACGTAGCTGTCCTGAGCTACAGCACTATGCTCCTTAGGGTTTAATCATGGATCAGTTTTGAGTTCAAGGATTAAGTATGAAAAGTCCTGAAATACTTTTGTTGAAATACTGAGCTGTTTCTTTCCTCCTCCTCTTTCTCCCCACTTGTTGGAGGAGATGGACTGGAAGATGGTCACTGATGTCCTTCCAGATCACAGAGGCCTTTCAAGCTTCACACACCATCTCTGTGCTGTCAAGACTGTTCAAAGCAGCAAATGGTGAGCTAGCCATGATCTCATTGCCCTTTGATTCAGTGCTGAGCACCTGAGAGGACAGGGAAGAATACCTTCTGGTTTTCAGAGTGTGTAACAGCAAAGCAGGAAATGGAGGTTGCTAAAACATTGCTGAAGGTAATGAAGACAAACTCTTCATAGACTTCCTTTCGAAGCTTCATATGGCCTTGCAGCTCACAAGTAGCATATGTGAAGAGGCAGGATGTCACTAGAAGCTCATCTTAATTCTTCTGCTACAACTTTAAAAGAACCATGCAAAAAAACAATACGCGGGAGAAAACCTGAGGCAGCAGGTCAGGTAGAACTAGCCATCGGTGACTGCTTGACTTCAGCTTTTCATCTCCATGTCAGAGGTAACAGTGAGACAAGTCTCTTTTCTCCTGAAATACCTTCCAGTCACAAATATTCCCCGAGCTGTTTAGCTGTCACCGCTCTGACCCTTCAGTGAGGGCAATCAGTTCAGCAGTCATTAAATTGCCAGTTTATTTACCCCATTTGTAGTTCTGTTATCTTCTCTTCCAAGAAGATTCAACCAACAGTCTGTCTCTAGAGGAGAGCTCAGCTGGGATGTTTGGTGCTGTAGGGGAGGGGCTGACACTTTACAGACAGATAAGGGGGGGAAAATGAAATGTAATGCAATTGTCTGTCATTTAGGAGCAACTGGAATTCTCTCCCCTTGCATAGGCCTTGAGTGCCTTTCAAGAAGGACTTGTTCACTGTAGAAACCTTGAGCACACTTGTCCCTGTTGCAGCAAAAGCCTTAGGCACGTTCTGTGGATGCTCAAAGACTGAGCAGGATGTGGCCTGTTCTTTAAGGGGGAAACTTCACTAAGGAAGAGTGACAGCAGGATCTGGGAGCCACTGACAGCTCTTAATAGAGAGAAACCTTTGAGGACATTTTGTATTTTGCAAAAAAAAAAAAAAAAAAAAAGAGACTCGCCCCCAAACCAGGCTTTTTTAATTCAAAGAAGACAAGGTCACCTGGGCTGTGCTCATGCCCCCTGGGGTTAATGTATTTAGGCTGCTAATATAAGCAACCTCTGCAGGGAGATAACAACCATTTGGAGAACAATAAAAGAGGCCTGGGAAATACTCTGGCACATTTCTGTTTGAAAAGCTCAAATTGCTCTCCCTATTACTCTGAAGATGAAATCCCATATAGACTCAGGAGTGAACTTTGTGCAAGGATGTTTTAAAGCCTTTTAAAAAGGCTGTATTTTTCATGTGCAGAGGAAGGTCAGGGAAGCAGACAAAGAAATTCTACAGGAAAAAACAGCCTTTGTTGGATTAGGAAAACGTGGCTGCAATGAAGAGTTAGAGGAAGGAAAAACTGGAGAAGCCGACACTTGGGAAAAGACAACACTTCCAGAAGAATATGGAAAGACTGTTACTTCCAGTTACTGGGAGAGTCCTGAGCAGCATCATTTCTCTGCTGTTACCAAACATTCAAATCCATATGCAGAACTTCCCGTTTTTGTCCTGTTTGTTAACTACATACAAAGGACAATACCCTACCGGGGTTGTCAGATAGATGGATTAGAAGAAGAGGTTCTAATTACTCAATGCTTTCAGCCTTTGTGAGAATATGTTAATAAAACAACAGGCAGAACTTTTACTTGTTTCTGTATACCTGTCTGAACCATGTTGCTCTCAGACTCTCAAATCTGGGCACCCCAAATATAAGATGCATTTGTTGTTCTCCCTCTGTCTCAGTTCCCATTTTATAGAATAGAGGTGGTCACACCACTTCATCAAATGGAGGTGTTGTAAAATAGCCTTGTGTCAGAATATGCAAAGGCCTCCTCAGTGTCACTGAGTGCTACAAAAAGCACAATGGAGAAAGTGAACTGAATAAATTAATTCCCTATTCAGAGGGAAAGGGCAATATCTACCCATAGCTGATGGAGAGGAGAGAGAAACTATTAAATAGCTACTTCTGAACACTGTCCTCCTGTAAACCAGATAAGGCAGGGAGGGCATCACGAAAAACTAACACGCAATCCTGTAACTGAAAATTGTGTCATTCAAGTACACAATAGGAAGCAAAATAAAGAGTGAAATGCTAGCTTCACTGTGTAATATTGCTGTTCATGTAAAAGCTGTGCTGCTTATGGTGCTACACAACATTTTCTTTCCCTCAGTATCAGAGAAATATTGGCTGCAGAGAAACATAATGAGAAAAATGTTCATTTTTCGAACCTTGTTATCACAAGGTTCGAAAATGTAATGAGAAAAAGCAATGAGAAATTAGAAAAAAGAATTAGGGAAAGTAATGAGAAACTATAACACAGAACAGACTTTCAAGCAGGCTACAGTTGCCCCAAACATATTTGAATTTTAAGCAAAGATAAAAGTTCTTGTATGGAAATTTTCAAAGAGATTTAATCCAAAAGGCTTTTGTCCAAAATCCATCAGCATGGTTAGAAATCCAGACAGTTTTAGTATGTGTTTCATAAATGATTTTTTAAAACCCTCTGTTTTTACCATTCCAGATAGTTGATTAGCTAAGACTTTTTTCAGCCATGCCAAATCAGGAAATAGAAGGTAAAAGTGACTTTTGTGTGCTTCGACCTGTGGTTCCTCCAAGAACATTTGCAACACCATTGTTTTCACATGGCACGTAAAAATCCTGACGCTTGTTTAACTATTATTTCTTAAGGGCTTTCTTGAAGTGTTTTGAGGATTGTTATCCTTGCACACAAATGGTTTCCTTATCGTTTTATCATCTCCCTGTGGAGTGACTAACAATCACATCTCTGATTATGTGGTCTGGCAAATGTGTAGCCTCTAGAGTTATTTGATCTAGCTCCTACAACAACAAGGTACAAGACTGTAACACCTAGAAATGTTATGTACCCTTCCCTGAAGGACTATGACACAAAACTTATGTTGTTAACACTTGATTTACTTTTTTTTTTTTTTTATGTAGCAAAATTTGCATGTGCTCAGTTGCTTCATATCACGACTCTTTGTATCATTGAGATTAACCAAACACCTTCATGGGGATGAAATTCCTTGCCTACGATCAAACTCCCCCCTCAACTCAAGTGCCTTCTGAGTTAGTCCTCTACAGTCAGAGCCTCACTTCCCCACATTGTCCAGGTGTTAAGTGCCTTTGAAGATTTATAAATGGGTAAACAGTCCAGGGATGAAGACAGCCTGGTCTCACTGTGTTTGTGCTACATTTGTAATTACTTTAGCTCTTGCACACTTAAAAACTTTATGTACCTAAAGCAAGAGTAGTTGCTCAACCGGCAACAAGAAGTGGGGTTTCTGTTTGCTTTTCCTTTCTTGTTCTAAACTGGGATGAGAGGCTTGCCTGAAACTGCGCAGTTCAGAACAATATCTCTGTGCCAACAGTCTGAGCTGCAGGGTAGAACCAGAGTCAAGGGCATCTGTTTGACATTTAGGAACGTGTTTGCACAGCTGAATGAGAGTGCCAGGGACCCAGCTGAAGGTTTTGATCAGTGCCATCCTCATTTTTTAAATGTTAGCTCATCCCTGAGCCCTATCTCGGGCTTTCTCCAAGACAAATTCTGGGCAAGACTCTGGGAACAGTTCAAGAGCAGCTCCCAAAAGGCAGAAAGGATGAGATCATATCAATCTGCTTCCCACCACCCTACACTTCCCTCCAACAAATCCCATGAAGTTTTGCACCTTTGGAGTCTCTGAGGGTATGCTTTTAGGACACCTGATCCACAGCTTTAGCTTCATATGAGTAAAAACTATTCTGGTAGCCTCTGGCACACCCATATATTATAGTGCTTTCAACTGAAAAGCATTATAAAAATGTAGTTTTATCTTAATATCATCATATTCCTGTGACCCTAGGGGCTCAGAGTCAAGGACTGCATGGCACAGCATAGCTGCTCAGTCCTAGATCAACCTAGCCCTACACGTAGGAAGTAAGTGAGCTGACACCTTAGAGCCAGCAGTCATTTGTAGACCTTCAGTTATTTAGTAGGATAGGCAAGCCTGTCTCATCCTGTCTGCCAGATACAGCCTGCAGAGAAGAGGTACAATTAAGACATGGCTGCAAAATTGACCTGATGGAGGTAGATAAAATCAATTTTTCTTCTGGTCAGGACATTGCAGTGATGAGCAGATTAGTCTCTGCCTCTCTAAGTATCATTAAAAAGCTTTGAGCCTAAGGCAAGAGGTGGGAGGTTTGACCCCAAAATGACTCACAGTGGCTCACAGAGATCCCTGCAAGTCTGCAAACCAGGAGACAGGCTGTGGGGGACAGTTCCCAGAAGAAGAAAGGATGGGCCAAAGGATTTCCATGATTCTGTTTCTCTGATAACATCCCAAACCTACTCTCCAGCCCAAGGGCAACCCCATACTCATTGCCCTTTGGTGTTATGAGGAAGATCAAGAAATAAAACAGCAAGCTACAGAACTGACAGAGAGGCTGTGGGAAGGTACAAGCTCCATTGGTCAAGCTCCTTTGACCCGAGGCTACGCTCTCTCACTCAAGAGACTAAGGCAGTTGTGAACAGTAGTTAGTCTCCTGGGAAACTGCTGTTGCAAAGTTCTGTCCATGTACAGCCTCTAGGTCTAGCCTCTAGCTTCATCCCTGAAGCTCTTGAAATGCTTTTCCACTACCTGACACTTTATAGTAGCTGGTCATTACTTCTTTTTAAGTCCATAAATGTCTAATTTCAGTGGGAATACCTACCCATGGCGCTGTGATGGCTGTGCTTGCAGCACTCAAGTATAGAAAACAGAAATGAAAGTCATCTGAAACACGCATGGATCGTGACTTGGTGCTGCACTGGTGTATCCACTCACATCCAAGAGCTGCATAGCTTCATCCAGCTGTGGCTGAGCTCAGCATAAGCTCCCTGCTGAATAGTTTCACTGTACAAATATAGTGTGCATCTTGGAGCAAGCTGGGAGTCTCTGATTTCACAGAACAGACAAATCCATAGCTGAAAAGATGTACAGGGCACAGCCAGACTGTTTTAATAGTTCCCAAAATACATTAAAAAATATCTTAAAGTTTCACATTTGGTATGCAAATGTTTAAGACTCTCAGTAACTGAATGATGAGGGTGAGTGAATGCTCTCCCTTTGGGGTACCAAAACATAGACAATGGTATCAGCCTTGTGCTTAGAGCTCCAGAGATAAAAATCATGTTTGTATTAGATAGCAGTGGCTAGTTAAATATAATCATTCAGGAAATTATGAGGGGGTTTATATTTATTAGAAAAATGTGATTTTGAAATCTCTGGAGGCTCCCAGTATTTTTCCCACAAGAGCAGTGGAAATAAAGATAGTCTGGAGATGATACCTCACACCCTTGGAAATGTCTCTGAAACAATGACAGTAACATTCCTGAAGGTCCAGGAAATTGCTGTGTTTTTAGCAGCCCCTATCTCTATCAACTGAGAGGAGAAAGTTTTCTTCCTATGTTGACAGGAGAAGGGGTGGGGTGCCCTGCACTCAGAGACAGTACCAACCAAAGCTGAGGTTCATTTCTTCTGTGCAGGAGAAATCTATCATCTTTTCCTCTGAGCATGCTTCAAGGAGTCTTCCTTTAATGTATCATATCAAGAGGCTTTGACTATGCTACACACTGCCAGTTTTGCCTGTACTCTCTGGATGGATGCAAGTGCAACACTTCTGCTGTTTGTTGCTTTCCCTTCCGCCAGACTGTCTCTGACTCGGCTTACTGATAATTATGGCAGGTATAGCAAAGCATCACGGAACTGGAGCATGTTCCTTATGAGGAAAGGCTGCAGGAACTGGGGCTGTTTAGTCTGGAGAAGAGGAGACTGAGAGAGGATCTCATTAATAAGTATATACATGGCAGATGTCAGGATGTTGGGGCATCCCTTTTTTCTATAGTAGCTAGCAACAGGGCAAGGGGTCATGGCAAGAAGCTGGAACACAAAAAGTTCCATTTAAACATAAGAAAGAACTATGTTACTGTTCAAGTGAGGAAGCCCTGGAACAGGCTGCCCAGGGAGGATGTGGAGTCTCTTTCTCTGGAGGTCTTCAAGACCCACCTGGATGCGTTCCTGTGTGACCTGATCTAGATGGACCTGCTTTAGCAGGGGGGTTGGACTAGATGATCTCTAACGGTCCTTTCCAATCCCACTATTCTGGGATTCTATGGTTCTGTGATAAGCTAAGGAGAAACTCCCTCCATTAAGGAGCTGACCTTTGCTACTTTTTGTTTGCAACAGAAGTTACTCTGTCACAAAAATAGTCCCATGTAGTGGAATAAAGAAAGTTGTGAGGCTGCAGGGAACAGGCTTGCTGTTCTCCTGTCCATCTTACATTTACAACTGGGGGTAACTGCAGCATTTCAGCTAGCAAAGTTCCAGATTGGTCTACAGGAATAACACATTGTACCTTCGGTCTCCATCATGACTAGATGCACTTCAGTGACACAGTGGAGATGATACGTATGAGGCCAGATGGCAAATCTCTTCAAATTTGATGTTACCTTCAGCTTCAGGATGAACGTTTTACTGAGTTTAGATCATGAGCCTCTGGTCCCAGATAAAGATAAATACAAGGGTCTAGCTGCAGGATCCATTATAACATGTGCATGTGCTTGAAAACAACTGCAGTACATATATTGAAAGGGAAAGAAATACCTCTGATATAAAATATGCTGATCCAAATGGGTTTGGCTTGGCAAAGCTGTGTTAAAGGATTTGGCAGTCAGAGCATCACCTAGGGCTCTACTCTGCTACCAGTCTGTCCATCAGCTCTGATTGACCATTAACCTGCAATTTCTCTTATACCAAAAGCTCCCTCAGATGGAGCTCCCAGTACCTCCAGCAAGGCCAGGACAACCAAGGTTCATACACTGGTCAGAATTATTTCCCAGAAGTCCTTAGAATGACAAGATGATGCAAAAGCTGCCATGGCAGCACATCCTTCTCTGCCAGAGAACCTGAGAGACTTTCTATCCTCAAAGTTTTAGGTGCTTCTGTGTCTGATCAGCCTTGTGCCTGAAGGATGTGCAGAGTGTAAACTCTCACCTGTGTTTGATGATGAGGAGTATCACAAATCAAAGACAAAACTCTAAAAACATTCTGAAAGCAATGATTTATTGGCAAGAAAGAAACTTTGGTCATTTAACTCAACAGAGTCGTTATCAGGCAGCAAATAGCAATCACAGCTGAGGTAAGTGCTCATGCTTTTAAGCTACTGACTTGCTGGAAAAAGAAAGAGATGTGACAGAAGAAAGATTAAAGCCTTCAAGCATGAAAAGATGAATGCAAAATGCAAACCAAAGTTATTCTCTCTCCTCTTTGGTAAGACTGAGAAGAGAAGAATTATACTTTGAAAACACCTGCCTTTACTTCTCTGAGGAGAGCTGCCCAGCTTACCCTCAGCAGCTGGTGATGCTGACAGCACAGAGCCATGTTGGCTTAGCAGAGGCCACGAGTGACATGTGGCATGCACAGGGGTGGAGGTACTTTGAAAGATCAGAGAGGAAGGTCAAGCTACGATCAAAAGATAGGCTTCGTCTCTAGGTCATTCATGACCAAACAGAGAAAGAATCCTGGAAAATATTGGATACTCTATGAGGATTTAAAACATTCCATTTCCCTAAGGGCAGATGCTTAAAAAAAAAACCCAAAGGAGAAGTGGACAGCGTTTTCCATTCCTAAAGCCAAGTGACTGTACAGGTAAACCCAACCAAGGCCTTAAGCATTTGTTTTCTGAGTGAAGAAACAATGCTTTTGGGAAGGGCCTCTTATCTTCTCTCACCTCTTTTTTGCCCAGAGAAGCTCCTCTGTTCATTACTAGCTTAAGTTGAGTAAAGCCATACCAGAAATCCAAGTAAAGAAAGATTTTTATTAATGAATGCAAAATAGTATCATAGAATCATAAACAGCAAATGTTTTGTTCAACACTTACAAAACCTATTGACAAAATTAAGGTTTTGTAAAGAAGATGGCATTGGCTCCCTGTATCTTCTTTTCTCATGCCATCCTCTTCCCTCATGTCCTGTTTCTGAGTCTCTTCTTCCTCCTACTGACATCATCCACTCCCTCTCCTCTCAGCTTCCTCCTCACTATTCTTCTCCCTCCTCTTTGCTGCCAGTGAGTGAGCACTTGCTGTTAGAAACCACATGTAAAACACAAGACTTTTGAAGGGGGGAATCAAACCTAGCATCTTATCTGTTGCTTTATCACTTGCTCCTATGTGCAGACACACATTTTTCCTCTCCTGGGGAAATATTTTAGTGTCTGGTCATTTAACTCAACTCATTTAACTCAACTGAGTCATCATTAGACAACAAACAGAACAATCACAATCGAGGTGAATACTTATGTTTTTAATCTACAGGCTTGTTGGGGAGAAGAAAGTGACAGAAAAGATGTAACAGAAAAAAATAAAGCATTCAAGCAAAAAAAGGAATCCAAAGTGCAAAATTGTTCCCTGTCCTCTTTGATAAGACTGACAACAGTTTCATCTATGTCTAAATGGTTTATATTGGGTTTTGTGGTGGGTTTTTTTGGTAGCATGGGAAGGGCTGCAGTGGTGGCCTGTGTAAGAGGCTCCTGGAAGCTCCCCTGGCTCGGTTGAACCCACTTCTGGCCAAGGCTGAGCCAATCATTCATCTCTGGGATAATATATTTGAGAAGGGAAAATCTGCCGTGGGAGAGGAAGTAGGATGGGAGAGAAACAACCATGTGGACACCAAGGAGGGGCCAGAGTACAGCCCTCCTTTCATCCTGTGGTGAGGTGAGGTGAGGGCTGTCCTGGAGGGCAGTGGTGGAGTTGAGCTGTGCCAGAAGCTGGTGCAGGACCCCAGGGCAGAGGGGCAGCTGTGCCTGGAGGGGCTGTGACTCTGTGTGGAGGCGGCACTGGAGCAGAATGTACCTGGATGTACCTGGGGGAGGAGACCTGTGCTGGGGGAGTTTGTGAGGAGCTGCAGCCCCAGGGAAGGGCTCACACCAGCGAGGTTCATTAGCGACTGTATCCTGTGGGAGGGACCCCACGTTGGAGCAGGCGAGGAGTGTGAGGAGTCCTCTGAGGAGGAAGGATCAGCAGAGATAATCTGTGGGGTACTGATCACAAACCCAATTCCCTGCCCTTCTACACCTCTGAGGGAGGGAAGACATAGAGAAATCAGGAGCAGAACAGAGCTTTGGAAGGAGGGAGGGATGGAGGGAAGGTGTTTTTAAGATTTGATTGTATTTCTCATCACCTTATTGTGGTTTTAATTGCTGGCAGGTTTAATTGATTTTGTTTTCTTCCCCAAGCTAACTCTGTTTTGCCCATGACCATAACTGGGGAGTGATGCCTCCCTGTCCTTGTCATGACCCATGAAGGCCTTGATTAGCTTTTTTCTTCTCCATCCCAACCCAGGGCAGAAGTGAGCAAGTGACCTACAAGGGGTTATGAGGGACTCCAAAATTAAATTAGAGCTGCATAATCATAGAAAACTTGCATTATTTAGATTGGAAAGGACCTTTAAGATCATCAAATACAATCATTAACTCAGTATTGCCACATCCACCAGTAAGCCATGATTACAAAGAAGGAAGAGGCAAAGGGGAAAATTAAAGGACAATGTGCACAGAACAGACTTTGGAAGGGATGAGTTAACCTCTCAAGCTCTCATGAAGAGGGTTTTCTAACATTATCAGACCTCTCTTTTGCAGAGCAGAAATGGTCTTAGGTCCCTGCTTCTCTCACGTGCATTGGCATGTCAATTTAAATCCTCATATACTGACTATACAGGCTAGTCCTTGCACAACTGAAATCAGGGAATGGTTTTCATTTACAGCAATTCAGAGTCTATCCAGTGTTACTGTGGTTCTAAAAACATCCCATCACTGCTTTCCTCTCTGAAATGCTTAGCATTAGGTATTTAGGTATTGAGCATTCCCAAAGGCTTATTTGCTGGTAAAGAGTTGGGATCTGCTGTCACTGGACTGTGGAGTATGGGTCACAAGCTCTGCACTGTTGGGATGTCCAGTGGAATGGAATGGAATGGAATAGAATAGAATAGAATAGAATAGAATAGAATAGAATAGAATAGAATAGAATAGAATAGAATAGAATAGAATAGAATTCAGTTGGATGGGACCTACAATGCTTATCTAATCCAACTGTCTGACCAGTTCAGGACTGACATATTGCACGTTATAGGAGGAAAAGGGACTTGACTTAAGGTGTCAAAGCAGGCAGGATGAAAGGTTTAATTCAGCATATCAGTGATACAAAGTACTCTGACTCATGGGGCCTTGATAAAGAGTAGAAAAACAGCACTGGATTCCAAGTGAGAGGCTGATAACTTCTTGTGAAATGACAGGCTAGTTGCAAGGAATGGTAAGCATTTCAGTCTCTTTAAATGCGGACCCACACAAGGCTTAAAATTATTTCAGAGATTGAACTCTATTACAGGACATTGTCAAAAACGGTTTTTCTTTTTTTTTTCATTTAGAGTCATTTATAAAAAAGATATTTTTTTGCTTCACTGCTGGCTGCAAGAACGTGGAATGAGGCACCCCTGTGTGACATTCAAGCTAATTCCCACAGCACAGGAAGAATTACTGCTTTCCTGTGTGGTACGAGGGACAGTTTTTGGAACGACCATTTCTTTCATTACTTGAAATCATATTTTCTGCTAAGAACATGAAGTTCTGAAAACTACTCCAGACAGCTGCACTCACATGAAATATTTTAGTCATCTCAAGAAGGACACGTCTCACTCCTCTTTAAATGCACAAAAATTGTGCAATCAACAGATATCTCACAGAGAAATGTTCCACTTGTCTTACTTGCTGTCAGAGAATTTGTTCTCTCAAAGCAGTTCATTTACGAATCGATTCCAGAGAGCTAACATCTAAGAAGTTGGGAAAAAATGTCCCAAATGTCTGACCTGAGAAGTACCCAGATGCTTTACAGGGTAAGAGAGTGACATTCAAAGGTAAATTCAAATTCAAACCATGGGATCCTTCAGCTGCCACTTGACAATAATGCAAAGATGTTCTGATCAAAAGACCCTACTTCTGAATGAGAGTAGTGTTTAATTACCCATTCTCCAGCTGTGTATGGTATCTCCAGCATTCTTCAAAGCAGTTTTTTGGGGTTTAGTTCCATATTGGTAGAAAAGCTTTCTGAACATTCATGACTTTATCTTGGGAAAGAGAAAAAAAAACCTGTGTGATTTAGCACTGGTGGCACATGCTGAGCTTGCAGGTTGGTGTTCACCAGGTTGAGCTTACAGGTTGGTGTTCATCTTCTGCTTATGGAAAGAGTAAACATCCATTTCTCTTCAATTCTACCTTAGAAAAAGTCCCTGTGACGTAAGAAACTTGTCTATTTATCAAAGTCCAGCTTACCCTCCACTTCTCTGAGGGTATTTCCACATAACAAAAAATGACCCCAGAATTTGTGAAATACATCTGTTCATTTATTCTGAACAGATCTTGACTTTTCAGGCCCCAGTTCAGAAGGGATGCCTTCCAGCACAGCTGCACTGGATCTAAGCCAGCAACCTAAGGGTCTATATCTCAACCATGTTGCTACAAAGAAAAGGGGAAAGGAGGTGTGATGAGCAGAGACAGTTGCTTTAGTGTTTCAGTAACAGCAAAACACACATAGCCTCAGTGGTAAAGAGGCTTAGTCACACATAATAGTGACATACATGCAGAGAATCCCATCCTGCAAGGTGGTCTGAAGTCAGCTTGACAAAGAGAAGTTCCTTCCTGGGAAGAGTTTGCTTTCTCCCCTTTAGGGGCTCCGTGCCATTGTCATCAGCCTGCATCAAATGTGCAGCTCTTTCTTACTACCTCCTGCAGAACTTGCTTCATGGCTTTATTGTGTGTGGTTGCACAGTCCCTAAGTAGACCAGGGCTCCACACTCCAGCTTTAGCCAGATCAGTCCTTGTAGATGTGCCAGGGCCACTGTTTAGCTCACAGCTATGATCGGTTCAACTGCAGAGATGTCTGTCTTTCCTGACTGGATGTTGGAGGCTGATGGAAGGACATGAGAGGCCTGCAACCTCCTGAAGTGGACGTTTTCTGTCCAAGCCCATCGGTAGGATGGTACTGTGGAGGGAAGCCTGTGTTCCACAGGCCCATGAGGTTTCCTGCACATGTGGAGCAAAGCCTTGATCTCCGATCGGAAGCTGTCATTGAGCCAGCAGTAGATGAAGGGGTTGTAGCAGGTACTGCTCATTGCGAACCAGTGAAAGGCAAAGTACAGGGCATTGTTGGTGTGGATGCTCTGGCTGGAGAGGAGGATGACGTAGCAATTCAAGGGGAACCAGCAGACCGCAAAGAGGATGACAACAAGCATCAGCATCTTTATAGTCTTCTTATTCTTTCTGCGAAGGGCAAAGTACTGCTCAGTGGTGACGTCCCCGATGACATTGCGCAGCCAGAGTTTCTTGGCCACTGTCACGTAGGCAGCAGTGATGATCAGAAGGGGCAGGACATAGAGCAAAATGAAGGTTGTTAAGTCGAGGTACTTCCAAAAGAGGTCGGCAGGCTCGGGGAAGTCTGGCAGACACAGGCAGCGGGTCACCTCCTCACTGCAAGTGGAGACAGCCGGACAGGGGTGAGGGCATGGGCAGCTGGGCACCGCGGGAGCAGCAAAAGGAAAACAAGGAGGTAGGTGGGAGAAGGCTCCTGCATAAAGCCTGGAGACAGAGCCTTCCTTTATGCACACGTGCCACAGCTAAGCAGAGCTCTGCTGTCCAAGGATTTGAGCCATGGAACAGCCTGTGAGCAACGTGGTGATTATTTCTCATGGGCTTTCATGACCTTATGATGGTTTTATGAATTTCATCAGTTACGAAGTTTCCAGCTGCACAGAAGCAGGCTTTTATTCTCTGTCTTTTGATAAGCAAAATCATTCTCTGCACATAACAAAGACCTCGCTTAAGCACCTTCCAAATATGAAGGCTCATGATGGCTGGGGCAGATTTGGTCACTTTCCCAGGGCTGAGGAGTAGACTAAAATCTGTCAGCTTTTAGGTTTTTCCCCATTTCTGGTCTGGCCAAACAGGTCAGATTGGTACATCATGTGCAATACCAGTGTATAGAGATATAGGATACAGGCCAAATCCTTTAACTTTTTAGCCTGCTTTATGCCATTAGAATAAAAGTTAAACAAAGGATAGAATAAAGGTTAAACAAAAATAGAAACAAGGACAGGCTATAAGCCATTGCAAAAGCAATCTGATGACAATTATAGACTAGATCCATATTTGGCTGACTTCAACATAAGCCCAGGGCTTTCAGTAGATGATGCCAAAGTACAACCACTGAGACTGTGCAGGAAAGCAAAGAACATCCTTACCTGTATTCAAAGGTAAAGAGTTTTTGGTAGATAGCATGTGGTAGGGAAAAACAAGTTGCCATGATCCAGATGACACAGATGTAGATAACACCTTTTGCAGTAGATATGCGAGGTTTCAGAGGGTGCATTATAACCTGTGTGGAATAAACCAATACTCAGGCTTATGACATTACAGGAAATAATGGTATCTCTTTTTCATATGATCTTCCAGCCTTAAATCTATTACTTAAATTGGAAATTCAGCATGCAAGCAATACAGTCTTCACTGAGTTCCCATTGCCTGCGAGCTGGATATGAAAGCTTGCATTGTTCCTGCATTTTTTTTCCTGCATGCAAATGGTTAAAATCAGATCCCAGTCCCACCCTCACTTTTGAGTACTTGTGTCTAGGTTGGAAAAACTGGATACCAATGTGTCATGCATGCATGTTCATTTCCAGGTTCAATTTACCTAATAGCAAAAAAACCCAAGAAGCTTTCAAGCAAAAATTGTCAACTGTTTTGAGTGGGGTTTGGGTGATTCCAGCCTGACAATGCCTGACTGTCTCCAGTTTTGAGCAACAGCAAGCCACAGCTTTGCTCCTGTCAAACACCAGTGTGCCACAGTCAGCTCTCCAGTATTCAGTTTGGAATAACAAAGAGGGAGACATCTCAGAGCAGAGGGAGATAGTGCTGTGGGAGCTAACTGGGATGTCTCTCTATCCATGGTGCTGGACAAGCCACCCTGGAGGAGAGCTGCCCACATGAACTACTGTCAGGTTCTTGGTCTTTCTCCTCATTTGAGAGTTACTGGATTATCTACCACAGAAAAGCTCCTGTTGCCCAGCTGGGAGTGAGATGGCAAGGCAAGGGACACCTCCCACCTTGCTGCAGGCTGGAAACTCTTCTTTCCATGTGACAGTAAGCACTGTTCTACCCTGCAGCTCCTCAGGCAACTTACATTAATGTGGGAGCTGAGAAGGAAAGGATATGAGCATCACTCTTTGTCATTTGAATTAAGCCCTCTGAAGCTTTCTGTGTGCTTCAGAGTGCTCTCATCTCACCTGGTGCCTGTCCACGGCGATGGCTGTCAGGGTGAAGGCAGAGACATGGAGGGAACAGTACTGTGCAAACCTACTGACATGGCACATCCCCTTCCCGAATATCCAGGTACTGTTCACAAAACGAGCCTAAAAACAGAATGCCATTAGTTTTCTGTCCCACATCTCCACACACTTGTAGATACTGAGCCACCTCTGGCACACAGTTCCTTGTGCTATGTACAATTTAAACAGCAGGCCCTTTGTATCATTGTATGATTGCCTGGCTTCTGAACCCTGAAGAGGTAGGTTAGTACTGCCCAGCAACATCCCACAGGACAACACAGCAGCTCAGTACCAGAGATGTTTGTTCTGTCCTCGACAGAACATCTCTCCCCACTGCCTATCGTGACATAAAGATGAAGAAGCCACCAAATTAGCTACGATGCCTTGATGGCACCTCTGCCCCAGTCTTACCAGCGTGAAAGGCGTGTTGAGGAGGGTGATCATGAGATCAGCTACAGCCAGGTTCACAATGAACAAGCTGGTGGCGGAGCGCATGCGCTTGGTCTTGACGACAACGTGACAGACCAGGACATTGCCAAACAGGGAGAAGACAATGATGAAGGAGTAGGCTGCGATGAGCAGGGCTTTCACCGTGATGCTCTGCGACTCGGCTCCGTACCGGCTCCTGCCCACAAAGCTCTGCCAGTCAGCCAGGCTGTCGTTATCCCAGGGAAAGAAACCCGAGGTGTTCGGCATTACAAAAGTCTCTTCCAGGCTCCCGCTGAGGGGCAACTTTCCCGCGGCAGCAAAGGCGTTAACCAAGGTGTGCAGGGAGAGCCAGACAAAGCAGGACATCATCTGGGAAACGCCAGCCTGCTCCCCTGATTTGGAAATGCCTGGTTTGCCAGAGGGCAGAGCTGCCGTTGTGTGCCCTGCGCGGGCAGCGGGACCCCACCAGCGGTGCTCCCGCCTGCTGCGGCTGCTGTCCCTCTGCTGTCCTACTGCTGTCCCACTGCTGTCCCGCGGCTGTCCCGCTGCTGTCCCGCTGCTCTCCCGCTGCTGTCCCGCTGCTGTCCCGCGGCTGGCCCGCAGCTGTCCCGCGGCTGTCCCGCTGCTGTCCCGCTGCTCTCCCGCTGCTGTCCCGCTGCTGTCCCGCGGCTGGCCCGCAGCTGTCCCGCGGCTGTCCCGCTGCTGTCCCGCTGCTCTCCCGCTGCTGTCCCGCTGCTGTCCCGCGGCTGGCCCGCAGCTGTCCCGCGGCTGTCCCGCTGCTGTCCCGCTGCTCTCCCGCTGCTGTCCCGCTGCTGTCCCGCGGCTGGCCCGCAGCTGTCCCGCGGCTGTCCCGCTGCTGTCCCGCTGCTCTCCCGCTGCTGTCCCGCTGCTGTCCCGCGGCTGGCCCGCAGCTGTCCCGCGGCTGTCCCGCTGCTGTCCCGCTGCTCTCCCGCTGCTGTCCCGCTGCTGTCCCGCGGCTGGCCCGCAGCTGTCCCGCGGCTGTCCCGCTGCTGTCCCGCTGCTCTCCCGCTGCTGTCCCGCTGCTGTCCCGCGGCTGGCCCGCAGCTGTCCCGCGGCTGTCCCGCTGCTGTCCCGCTGCTCTCCCGCTGCTGTCCCGCTGCTGTCCCGCGGCTGGCCCGCAGCTGTCCCGCGGCTGTCCCGCTGCTGTCCCGCTGCTCGGGCAGCTTTATAGCGGGGCGGGCTCCCCTCCCGCGGGCAGCGGGCTGCGTGACATCATTGTTGCTCTGACGCGCCGCATCCCCACGCAGGCACTGGGCGCTGCTCCGGCACAAGCACGTCTGCCAGAGGCAAAGCAATCTCTGCAGCCAGCAGCAGCCCCAGCTCATGCGAGTTCCGCGCTGCTTCTGCACCGGCGGCGGGTGCGGCAGCTCTGCCTCTCCTCCGGGACGCGGCTCACGTTTAAGCTCAGCTGTAAAGGTCTGGCGGGCAAGTTTCAGCCCGCCTCACGCTGTGACACTAACTGGCACAGAAGTGGCAGGTAACAGATGCACTGTCAATAACAGGCTGGTTACTGCACTTTATTTTTCCAAAGACCTTTTTTTACCCCTTTCAGCTTTCTCTTGGCTGGGATTTCCTCCTGGCCAAAGGAATAAAAAGTTTGACGTGAAACTGGGCTTTCCAGGGGTTGTGGAAATGCAAAGTACCTACGAAGAGGTGATTATATGGGAGGGGAAGCAACTACTCAGCCTAATGAACCCAGTATCAGGCTGGACCCAAGCACTGATGACACAGCAACACGGGTGTTGTCTGTGCTTTCCCCCCCCAAAACACAGAAGGAAATCCAAAATCAATATCAGGAGACCAAGGACCACAAACCCTACACAGCACAGAAAGATATGGCCCTCCACGAGGGCAGGTGCAGGGTGCTGCCCTTCTGCTGGGGTGGCATCAACTAAACCCAGTCAGAGCAGGGTTTGTACAGTAAAAGACTTTATTTATCATCATGTTACAAGCTCACTGGTGAAAGTGACACTGCCAGAAGCTGTTAGTGCCTCCTGCAGTGAACACAGGCTGGTTTCTCTTCGTTGCTGTTGAATGCAGCAGGATAGGCAGCAGGGCCAGCCCACAGCACTCCTCTGCAAGGTGCTGCCAGCATCTGTTTTTTCCACAAAATTGACAATTCCATCTCTTTTGGCCGTTTGCCTGACTCTCGGGAAGCTTCCCAGCAACCTTGCTGGAGCTGGTAAGGCGGCAGCCACCTCTGACCGTGCAGTGAGAAGAAAGAACTGTGTTCAACTCAGAAGTGTTCAGCCAGAGAGGATGCCCCGACCTGATGCTGCCACACAAGCAGGCTCACACTGTAATGTCAAGGCCCAGGGAAATGGCAGAAAGCAGGACAGGCCTCCTAGTTTTGGCTGGGATAGAGTTATTTTTCTTCCTAGTAGCTGGTATAGGGCTGTGCTTTGGATTTCATGTGAGAATAATGTTGGTAACACTCTGATGTTTCAGTTGTTGCTAAGTAGTGCTTATCCTAAGTGAGGGAGTCTTTAGTTTCCCTTGCTCTGACAGGGAGCAAGTGCACAAGAAGCTGGGAAGGAGCATGGCCAGGAGAGCTGACCTGAACTAGCCAAAGCGCTGTTCCATACCATAGAGGGTCATGCCCAGTGTATAAACTGGGGGGAGCAGATCACTGTCAGTAGGTGGTGAGCAACTGCATTGGGCACCACTTGTCTTTACTTGGGTTTTTTTTCTCTCTTTTTGCTATATTCATTGCATTTCAGGTTATTTCAGTTATTTAACTGTTCTTATCTCAGGCCCTGAGTTTGACCTTTTTGTCTCCTGCTCCTCCTTCTCCAACCCATGGGGAGAAGCAGTGAGTAAGCAGCTGCCTGCTGCTCCATTGGTGGCTGAGGCTGAGCAATTGCATTGTGCACCACTTGGGTTTTTTCCTCTCTTTTATATTCCTTTTCATTAAAATTATTAGTAGTAATATAACAACAGAGCCCCTTACTCATGGGGCTGCTGCAGCAGCTTCCCTATCCCACTCCTTTTCAGTGCTGCAGGCCCACTCACAAGGGCATTCTGGCTTCTGCCACTTGAACTCCATCTCTTATTCGTCCATATCTATCAGGTTCTGCTCCCCTGCACCTGAACCCACATTCCAGCAAAAATTACTGGTTTTGTCAACTCACTCCCCTTCATCCCTAGCAGGGTACCCTTGCACATGTAGCCGGAGCTGCCCCTGCCATTGAAGAGCAGATGCTTCCAGGAGAGCAGGAGGCCTCCTCATCTCTGCAGCCAGGCTGCTGGAGAGAAGATGGGAACCTCCTCTCACAAAGCCCAAGCTCTCCCTCCAGAGCCAGACTGGGCACCTTGTGACCCAAGGAGGTGGTCCCACCACAGAGGGCCCAGCCCAAGCATCCACAGAGGGCCATGGAAAACACCCCGTGGCAGCGCACTGGGGCCACAGCTCACCCCTGTGCCCCTCTCTGCCTCCCATCACCCTTCTGGTTCAGTTTTTGTCCACTATGAATTGCATAAACTGTTCTCCAAAGTGTGGTTTTTACCAGAGAACAGGCTGGAGGGGATTTGGTACCTGCTCCTGCCCACCTCATCCTTGCTGTCCCATTCCCAGCACCCACTGACAGCCCAAGAAGTGGCTGCACAGGACTATCAGGATTTGGTCCACTGGAGCTGGTTTTTGTAAGAGGTAACTCTGAAACTACATAATTTAAAAAGTGAAAAGTGTTTAGGAAATGTCTGAAATGAAGCTCTACAGCTCATGGATTCAGGTAATCAGAGGAAATTATCAAAACCTCTGTGCAACAGCACTCAACAGAAATACCAATTAGAAAACAAGCACAAGAAATGCAATCTGGAAGCACTGAAGAAAGAATAACATCTTTTTTAATTCCTTTTCTTTCCCTACATACACATCAGAGTGTGCATCCCGCCCCTGCCCCCGCCATTTCCCTGGGAACAATCTTTCCTTCCCTACTGTGGCCCTGCTGAGTTTCTGAGCCTTCCTGGGGCACACACATCCTGAGTTACACGAGTGAGAACTCATTTCTCAAAATCTATCCACTGTGAAAAAAACACCAGAAGAGCCAAAACCATTTGACAGAAGTGAAAACTGAAGGCCAGTCATCATTGACAGAGAAATGTCACATGGAAGACGCGTCGTCAACTGCTCTCTGTTTTCTTTACTGACTTCCACAGTCTCTTGCCCTGGTGAGCCAGGAATCACTTAGTTCTTCTTGCTGTTGCAGTGCTCTTGAATGGATCAAATTCATCCTGCAATTTGCAAACAGAGGGCATTACTACAACCAGCATGAATTCTGAGTCACGAAAGTCAAGTCACCTTCGGCTTGAGCTAGACATCCTGGATGTGTTATTCCTATGTTTTCTGACAGACTTGTTGTGGTTGGTTTTGATACGAAAGACATTATCTACTGATTTAAAAGTCCAAGTCACAAACGTGTAGGGAGCAGTAACTGAGTTTACATCAGTATGATCAGAACAGCTCCTGTGAAATGAGGAACAAACTGCATTTCAGGTGGGACCTAGGAAAATGTTCTCATTAGATATCTAAATGGTGGGTGCCAGGAGGTTGGGGCATCACTTTGTGGTGTTGTATCTAGTGATAGGACAAGGGGTAACAACATGAAGCTGGAACACAAAAAGTTCCATTTAAACCTAAGAAAAAACTATGTTATGATGGTAGGGGTTGGAAGTGACATTTAGAGGTCATCCAGTCCAACCCTCCTGCAGAAGCAGGTTCACCTAGATCAGGTCACACAGGAACATGTCCAGGAGGGTCTTGAAGACCTCCAAGGAAGGAGACTCCACACCCTCCCTGGGCAGCCTGTGCCAGGGCTCCCTCACCTCAACAGTAACACAGTGTTTCTTTATGTTTAAATGGAACTTTTTGTGTTGCAGCTTCATCCCATTACCTCTTGTCTTGTTGTTAGCTACAACAGAAAAAAGAGATGTCCCAACCTCCTGATACCCACCCTTGAGATATTTGTAAATGTTAATAAGATCTCCCCTCAGTCTCCTCCAGACTAAACAGCCTCAGTTCCTGCAGCCTTTCCTCATAAGGAACATGCTCCAGTCCCCTGATCATCTTGGTGGCCCTGTGCTGGACTCTCTCCAGCAGTTCTCTGCTCTCTTGATCTGAGGAGCCCAGAACTGGACACAGGACTCCAGATGAGGCCTCAGCAGGGCAGAGTAGAGGGGGAGCAGAACCTCCCTTGACCTGCTGCCCACACTCTTCTTGATGCATCCCAGGATGCCATTGGCCTTCTTGGCCACAAGGGCACATTGCTGGCTCATGGTTAGTTTATTATCAACCAGCACTCCCAGGTCTCCCTGTGCAGAGCTGCTCTCCAGCAGGTCAATCCCCAGCCTGTTCTGGTGTATGGGGTTGTTCTACCATTCTGTGTTTCTGTGTGCAGCACGTGCCTCCATGTCCCTATACATAACACACATCATTGTTTAGTAATGTTTGCATGTTGAAGAAAACACCTAGTTTTGTATTTCAGCTACAAGAAGACAGAGGAGAGAGAAGGGACAAGAATGTAATGCTTTCTGTGAAGCAGCCAGCATTTGACATTGTTAATGCTGGGACCCTTAGTCTGTGACCACAAACTGCAGATAGTGGACAGTATAATGCGTATTCTCTTCAGTGCAAAACTGTGAATAAAGTTCTTATTGTTTAACTCTGGAAGAAACCATTTTCTAGCAGTTCAGATATGTACTGCAAGAGCAGACGTCTTAAATTCGAAGACAATGTTTTAATTTTCTTTTTTTAAGTGTATTTGCACAATTTGCAACAATAAAACACCCTGGAAAACAGCAGTTTTAAAATGCAAAACTCCTTCTTTTTTCCAAGAAGAAAATGCATAAACAGATGGAAGGCCATAGCCAAGCCCTAGAAGAGATGATGATTACTTTCTTCTCCAAGCAAAATAACCCATTCCACACGTTTCAGGAATGACAATTAACTGATTAAGAATTGAAGGGAAAAGGGACTGAATGTTTTCCCAAGGCCCCTTCCAGCCTTATTTTTTATTATTATGTATATATTCTAATTAAAGCTGGTTGCAATAATCCAGCCCTGCTAGTGCAAAATAAATATTTCAGTTTTACTCTGAACTGCTTCATTCCAATAGCTGTAAATCAGTTTGCTATAGATATAATAGATACAATACCTCATCTGACTCAAAATCAACTCCTCTAGACGTCTGGCTCTGGGAACCTCTTTTACTCCATGAAGATGTAGTTGACAACCTTGAAACGTAACAAGAAAAAAACCCCAAAGGCATCAGTATGTTCTCAATGACCAGACATTCCAGGAACTTTCCCTTGAACTTGGATTTGGATCACCAATACAGAGATTAAGGGTGAAAAGAAATATTTGAAAGGAGAGAAGGATTCAAATTGTCAAACTAAGATATTAACCCTAGAGTTCTGACCTAGCTGATCTCTATCAGGAGACCAATTCACTGCTACAGAAAAGATCATCCACATTAATAGGTAAAACTGTATATAAATTCTCTATGTACTGTTACAATTTCCTTAAAATCCTCTTTTTTTCAGTCAGATCCTGGGACTCTGCTGTTTGTCAACCAGAAACAGGGCAGCCATGGTGAGACTCAGGAAGTAAACACACTGACCTTTGCTTTGCTTTGGAAGAAGGAACAATAGAAATGTCTTCTAGATCAGAGTCATCATCTACAATATCCTGAAAAAAAAAAAGTATTATAAAGCTTTTTCTCAGGGTTTATTCTTACTGAGATATAGTGCAGAATCCTGCAGCACTATAGCATAGAAGCTCGGGGACTTTTCCAGCCATACTTAGCTACAATATACATCTGACAGGGCACCAGGCTACAACTGTATAATGTGTAAATACAGCACAAGTTTTGCTCTTCAGATCTCTGATTTTGCAGAAACCACAGAATCCCAGAATGGTAAGGTTGGAAGGGACCTCTAGAAATCATCCAGTCCAACCCCTCTGCTAAAGCAGGTTCACCTAGACCAGGTCACACAGGAAAACATCCAGGTGGCTTTGGAAACCTCCAGAGAAGGAGCCTCCACATCACCCCTGGGCAGCCTATGCCAGGGCTGTCACCTCCAAAATCCTTATGTACATACACTCTGTATCTTAGACTAGAGTTAAAAGTAAACCACGGTCTCTGCTTTTTCTCAATCATCACACCAAAAAAGGGTACAAAAGGTCTACAAATTAACATGCAGAAACTTCCTGCTGAACATCTGCTGGTTTATGCTAACGCTCTGACCAGATATTTACAAATCAGAAGAGAGCAAGAGGCAGGGCAACTTCACACCCACAAGATGCTTTTTACCTCAGAGTAAGATATAGATGAATTCAAGGAAGACTCTGGTTTCAAAGACCTAAAGGCTAGAATACAACAGATGTCACGTTTTTTAAAATGCTCACACAATCAAACACAAACAACACTCTGTCGTTCTTTTTATTTAAAACTTGCTTAGTCTGCATTTCCTCTGCAAAACACCCTGTAAAACAAGCAAGCAAAACCCCTCAAATCCAAAACAAAACAGAAATTAAACCTCTGCCAAAGTGTGTCAAACAGGGAGCTAACCCTCTGCACAGTGGCAGCTGCTTCTCAGTCTGGCTGAAAACTCTTCAGTAACTTTCGTCAAGAGGAAGAGAAAAATATTACTACAATTGATATTCCTGCATGTCTAACAGTTTAGACATCAACACATCTGCTAAAGTGGATTTCTCTGCAGCATTTGCTGGCCAATTTAATACTTAGGGAATTTGCTGATTGATTTAAAACTTGCCCAATCTCTGGGTATTTTGTAGGTGATTCAAGTATCCATTTCCTTCCGGACTACTGAGATTACCTCTGCTGCTTCCTCAGAGCCTGTCCTCTGTGGCACAGAAGTCCTACTTTCACACATGTGGCTTAAATTGCTGAGAAGTTTCTCTTGCCTAGTAAAAACTAACATTTCTGACACTTGCTACAATGTGAGACTAAATGGATTTGTATTAAAGCTTACTAACTTGTAAACATCAATCATAGAATGGTAGGGTTGGAAGTGACCTTTAGAGATCATCTAGTCCAACTCCCCACCACAAGCAGGTTCACCTAGATCAGGTCACATAGGAACATGTCCAGGTGGGTCTTGAAGATCTCCAAGGAAGGAGACTCCACAACCCCTCTGGGCAGCCTGTGCCAGGGCTCCCTCACCTCAACAGTAACATAGTTTTTTTCTTATGTTTAAATGGAACTTTTTGTGTTCCAGCTTCATCCCATGACCCCTTGTCCTGTTGGAAATAGAAAATAGACAATAGAAAAAAGGGCTGTCCCAGCCTCCTGAGGAATATTCTGCAGAAAACACATGCTATGAAGTCATATTCTTTCTGTGCTTATTCCTTAAGGAACTGCACACAGCAAGATGTTCCCTGTTCCCAGTTCTAGGCAGAAGTTCCTGACACATTTCGTTTTACGCCAGGATGGCAGGACATCATTTTTATTTCACCTCTCCATTTTTCTTTCTCTCACCACTGTTAGCTATTCTATTTCACTCAAAACAAAAGCATCTCACAGACAAATAGGACTAATAAAGGCAATTAAAGCACTTCATCATTAAACAAACACCTTTAGAGACAAAGACAGACGGAAGGCCTACCATCGATGATAGTCTTATTCTTGTTAGGCGCAGATACAGGCTTGTAGGTTCTGCTGCTAGTAGCTGACTCTTGGCTAGTGCTTCCTGTAGGGTTAAAAAACAATATGCCAATCTGATCAGTGGTTATGCTTTTGTTCCCCTTTAGTCTATCACTACTGAGAATTCACTTGAAAAGCTACATTCCTCTTCACTCCTTCGCTGTCTTTCTTGAATCACTCCCAAGAGGGCTGCTTTTGCTTCAGCTCATCTTGCTCTCAGGCATACTACTGAGGGGGTATTACTGAGCCAGCCCAAAGAGCCCTTTTTATTTTTACTTGTGTGTGTGTGTGTGTGTATACATATATATATACACATACTCATACAGAATGGAACTACTGCTATCACTGTAGAGTGCACAATCACTCATAGCTGAGGAGTTATTTATTTTGCTTAGGGAACACACACTATTTTCTCAGTCACTAGAAAGAATGAAATCTCCTGTGAACTGCATTAGGATGGAGATGACCTGCACCTCCTCTCTATACTGATCAAATACATTAGCTTTAGCAGTTACAAAGGTTTAACCATGCACTTCATTGCACAGACCTTCTCAATAAGGCATTTCTTAAGAGTCTATGATGCTTCCATAGCTGGCAAGCAAGATAGTTTTCTTTTCTTCATGCCGTGAAAGTCGCAACTTAAACCTTGTAAGGCAGTCAACTGTATATAATATGAGAGCAAAAATACTTTTGAATATTTTTTCCCAGTGGGAGTCCTTAAGCAATGTTTTCACTTGATGGAAATATCCCAAGAGAGCTGCCTTTTAAAGAAGAAAAGACAGCAACTGTAGTACAAAGAATGTGAAGTTTTCCTTACCTCTTCCCCTTCGGGATGAACCTCTCGTCGTTGCATTTTGTCCTCTTGCACCTCTTGCCCTACGTCTTGCCCCACTCTTTCCTCGGCTCACTGTTGCAGGAAGGTCATCATCTGAATCAGCAGTGCCTTTCATCCCTGTATCCATGAGTTCCTCATCACTGGAGGCCACAACAAGAACTGCATCCTTAGATCTCTGGGCTCTAGCCCTGGTTATTGCCTGAAGTCACAGAATCACAGAATCATTATGGTTGGAAAAGACCTTTAAGATCATCAATTAAGTGCTGTGGGAAAAAGAATCTTAAATGGTGAAATGCACCATTGTTAAATCCTAGTTGCGATATAGCATTCAAAACTATTGAGGCTTGGAAGATCCAAATCCACAGTATTAGAGGGAAAGCAAGTATGTCAAAAAGCAAGGACAGATTTAATCTATTTAATTTAGATGTCTATATAGAGTTAGACAAGGTCTGATCTGGAACTGGAGCTAGATAATACATTGTCAGTGGAGTTTGCTGAACAGTTCAGGTCATCCCAGGTCAGCTATATATATCTGCTCAGAGGAATCGCCCTCTGGGCTCCATTGACTTCATCTTCACTGATGACAGCAGGTGCTTGAGACAACTAGTTGACGTGAAGATCACAGAATCATAGAATGGTAGGGTTGGAAAGGCCCTTTAGAGATCATCTAGTCCAATCCCCAAAGACATTTCAGATTAGGAGAACTGAATCTCACTCCAGAGAGACTTTTCTCAAAGATTCATTCCAGCCTCACATAGCTTGCAAAGACAAAGAAGCACCAATGCTGTCAGCCATTGGCAATTCTTTTTGAAAGATACACATAACCTAGATATGAATCTCTGGGAGATCTAAGTTTGCTGATCAGGACAATAGTACCTAGAGGTGTACCAACAATAGCAGTTTGTTCCTGTAATATCACTCAGCACCACCCATATGTCCACCAGTGTGAGGATCACAGTTTAAGCTGACAGATCTCTGAAGGTCACCTACCTGATCTAACCTCAGTTCAAACCAAAAACAACTGAACATTCAGGTTCACAAATTTGCACAAGAGAAAAAGGTCTCAAGAGCCAAATCAAGCTGTAGCTTAAGCACATTATACTCGGGAAGATTTTAAAGAGACTTACTAATCTTCCCTAGAGCAGTCAGGCACTTTTTGTTGAAGGACTCCTAAGTGATTTTATTCATACCCACAAGTCACTGTTTCACTCTTCAGCCTACGTTCAAAAGTCAAGAGTTACCTCACGAAATTCCTCATCCTCTTCTTGAGTATTCTTCTTTCTGCTCTCCCTGAATTTTCGCACCTGAATAAAGAGAGTTGCCATCAAAATCAGTTCATTCTAGAAAAATAATCAAAACTGTGAGAAGCATTGATCACCGAATTCTGTCAGGCTCATGTGAGAGGCAAACAAGAATGCAAGAGTAACATAACAGTTTGTTCAGAGCCTTTTCATGCTGTCCTACGGTTTCGGAATCCCACATTCTATAATAACATTCCATGGATAATTAAATTCTAGTAATCACTGGGGAGAAAAAAAGCATGAGACATGATGGAAAGCAGAAGATGCTATGTTCAAGAGGAGTATGCAAAATTTGACAGTAAGGAACACTGAAATATGAGCAACTGGAAAAAAAGGGGTAGAGATGAAGAAACAAGACAGGAAACAATGATACTGAGAAAAGACAAACATTGCAATACATGTACCACTAAGAGAGCTCAGCTTGCCAAGTATGGAAAAAGATATGATGGGTGACAGGGAAAGAAGATGTTAGCCCAAAATACAAACCAAAAAAGAACTCCAAAGTGGCACAGAAAGTCTACAGGCACTGATAGTTTATGGTCTCTTTCAGTCAATTAAATCAGCCAGCAAGAAAACAAGCAGGTGCAAGGAAAACATTCTCACCAAATGATTCTTATACAGTGCACAGTTAAACTGAAAAACAACCTGTCTTACAATGGTTGAATATTACAACTGAATACATGGGCTCGGGGGGAAGCTCAACAAGTTGACAGAATTTACTAAAAGTTATAGATACAGATAAACCAGGATTGTCTGTGAGAGAGCCTAAGCTGTATAGTTAGAAGCTAGTAAAGCACCTGAAGGATAAGTTTCCTTCATGCCTGTCCTGTTCTTGTACTCCTCCTTAAGCCAATATGGAAGAGATTACATCTACCATCTTTCTCACAGGCGAGAAGGTTCTACATATTAGTCATAGATCTTTTCTGTGCATGCTGGTGCAAATAAAGTGAGAATCAGTACAAGCGTACCTAAATTTCATTTTCAAGACAAGTTTATGAACTATGTATTTAAAACTTCCTCATCATATTTAATTCCAGAAAATGTACAGAGGCAAGAGTTGCACACGCTCAACACACAGACAAATCCATTAAAGCAGGTTTGAGCACCGCTAGTTTTCTATCTTTCTTGACCTCTCCTCAGGAATTAACTTTAACACAACATTACCTCCTCATCTATTTTGTCTTCCTCTCCATCCGTGCGACGCTCCTTTAGAAACCTCTGTGTTTTTTCTAGTTGAAATTTCACCAGCTCTTCTATGGCCTCTTTTTCCTCTTTGTCCACAAACTCCTGCACTGCTTCTCCCATTGCTCTTTCAGTCAGAAGTGAAAGCTGTACTTTCTTTATAAATTAAGGAAAACATTCTGTTAAGAAGCATTTGCCACCAAAGAAGGTGAGCAATATTCCTACAGTTTCAGATAAATATTACATTAAATTGGTTCCAACAACAGTAATATGCACTGACAACTTCAGAGAAAAGCACAGCAACAAGCAAACATGTTACTTATCATAATACAGTTACAGTCATAGAATCATAGAATGGTAGGGTTGGAAGGGATATTTAGAGATCATCTAGTCCAACTTCCCTCCAGAAGGCAGGTTCACCTAGATCAGGTGGCATAGGAACATGTCCAGGTGGGTCTTGAAGACCTCCAAGGAAGGAGATTCCACAACCCCTCTGGGCAGCCTGTGCCGGGGCTCCCTCACCTCAACAGTGACAGTTACTTCTTATGTTTAAATGGAACTTTTTGTGTCGCAGCTTCATCCCATTACCCCTTGTCCNTTTCTTGGCCACGAGGGCTCATGTTCAGTTTATTATCAACCAGGACTCCCAGGTCTCTCTGTGCAGAGCTGCTCTCCAGCAGGTCAATCCCCAGCCTGTACTGGTGCATGGGGTTGTTCCTTCCCAGATGCAGGACTCTGCACTTGTCCTTGTTGAACCTCATGAGGTTCCTCTCTGCCTCTCGCACCTACTTAACTGAGTATTTTCCAGACTTGCCAAAGAAGTTTCATAAACAGTTGAAGAAACGACAGTGCTAGTCACATCTAAAATAATTTTGCTGAAATGTATTGCTGAGAGAAGGTAAACTGTGTTCTCTCCTACTTCCTCTCCCTTTTATAAGCTTAAGACTGACTTGCAGTCATAAAAACACTCTTAAACACAGGCTTTGAATTATTACAGATGCTATATTACTTAGTTGTATTGTAAAAATCTAACACTTAAAAATGACAGTTACAGAGCAAGACAAATTATGAAGCATTAAGAGCTCTCAAGCAGAATCCTACTCTATTGAGATGCAGTTCTGTGTGAGTTCTCATGTGTTCCTCAAGTGAGATGATATTCATCAAGAAATTCTACATTAAGATACTACTATAGACACTAATTAGTAAAAGTAGCAGATGCTACTGCTGCGGTTTTGTAGCTCTATGCTCCTTCCCAAGGAACAGACATTCTGAGAATGAAACCAACATTGGCCAGTGATGTCTGAACAGTAGCCTCTTTTGTCTGTAAACTACAGCACAGATAATTTCTTAGTAATAAGCATTATATATGCCTATGAATGCTTTTTAATCCTTCTAGGTGTCCCTTAGGAACTGTTTTGAGGGTTGCATCAGAAGCATAAAATCTTCCCTGAAATAATGCTGCCTAAAGGAATACACGTTACAACTATTATAAGATAATTTTAAAGCACAAGAGAAGCATCTCAAATGAGTGACTTGTAATGATGCAGAAATGTCAACAATTAGCTTTCTTCCAAAGGAAAAAAAAAATACAGAAGCTTACTAAAGAGACAAACAGCAGTGATTTTAGTTCCCAGGCCCCAACTTAGCAGCAGCACTGCAAACTGAACAGCATCTGGTCCTTCCTGGACATCTCAGGTCTAATATTTTTTGAACATCTAACCACAGCTCTGTGCCACCTCAGAGCCCAAGGAATCTTTTGTTTCCTTAAGCTGGGAAGATCAAGTGTCTCAAACACAATGTTTAAGATCCCTATCATCATTTTGGGGCACAACATGCTTTCCCCTTCTTTCTTTCTTTACCAATGTGGACTTAAAATGGATTATCCCCCTATCCCTGCAAGCCTTCCCAGAACATCAACAGAATCTTTGAAGTCTTGACAGATGTTGAGTTGCTGAAGCAGGCCTCAAATGCAGGGAAGAGTAACTATTTACATAAGAGCTGTTTACATAAGAACATACAAGTTGGGAAGGCAGAGTAACAGGGACAATTTTACAGAATAAGTGAGGAGAAAAGATTAAAAGCAAACTTTATATTTCTAAGAACAGTGCAGTTCCCTGTCTTCGATACTGCTCCTCCTCCCCATGGGATTTAGGAGTGCAAGGATGCTGTGGGAGACAGTGTCAAATGCTTGACTGAAATTAAGATAAAGCTCATCCACTGCACTACCACCATTTATCCACCTGGTTACATCTTCATAAAAGGCTGTCAGGTTGGTCAAACATGACCCCTTGACTGGTCCCAATGACCCTCTATGTCCTTCAAATGCCTGGAGACAACACCTAGGATAAGTTCTTCCAGCCCCTTCCCAGGGATGGAGGTGAGGCTGACTGGTCTGTAGTTATACAGCTCCTCCTTCTTGCCCTTTTTGAAGGCTGGAGTGACATTTGCTCTTATCCAGTCCTCAGGTACCTCTCCTGTTCTCCATGACTTACTGAAGATGATGGGGAGTGGTCTAGCAAAGACTTCCGTGAGACTGAATCTGGAATATTGTAACCCTCAGTTCAAGAAGGACAGGGAGCTGCTGGATAGAGTTCAGCAGAGTTTGGATGGAATGGAGCATCTCCCTTATGATGAAAGGCTGAGGGAGCTGGGACTCTTCAGCTTGGAGGAGACTGAGGAGTGACCTCATTAATGTTTACAAATACGTAGGGGTGGGTGTCAGAAGGATGGAGCCAGGTTGTTCTCAGTGATGTGCAATGATAGGACAAGGGGCAATGGGTACAAGCTGGAACATAAGAGGTTCCAAATAAACACAAGGAAAAAACTTATTCACTATGAGGGTGAGGGAACACTGGCACAGGCTGCCCAGATGGGTTGTGGAGTCTCCTTCTCTGGCAATGTTCAAAACCCACCTGGACAAGTTCCTGTGTGACCTACTCTAGGTGCTCTCCTTTGGCAGAGGGGTTGGACTGGATGATCTCTGGAGGTCCCTTCCAACCCTTAACATCCTCTGGTTCTGTGATCTGAAGAAGTATCTTCTGAAATAGTCATTCTGGGTTCTCTATCACATTCAGTAGGAAAACAGACCTTCCAGGGATGATCTATGCCATCCTAATACTGACACATAACACGTGTTTAGGGTTATGAAAGAAGATATAATCTGGAGGATCTACCTCAGGAATCTTTGCTTTAATGACTTTCTATAAAGCATGTTTTAAAAGTTGAGCTTGATCATCTAGATCAAGCATTTGGGTGTCTGGCACTCTGATTATTATTTTTTACCTCCGAGATGTTACTTCCCTGGTGTTGGGAAAGGGAAATAAATCAGGTTTAATGAAAGACTGGGGAGAAAACAGACTATTGGGTGGCTCTCTTGCTCCTCTGCTTTAAACACAATGTGCAATTGCACTTTGTCTACTGCAAAACAACAAGTTACTCCAAGTAAGCTGGTAGTAGTAAATGGTCCTGTTTCACATTGACTCTACAGTATACTAAGGCAGCTTCTCACTCAGAGAGTGCTGCTTTGTGTTTTCCTCCTGGAAGAGCATGACACCATTTAGTACAAGGCAGATACTGCAAGCTGACATGAAGAGTTATTATAACGTTTTCAAATCAGCGTGTTTATACCCTGTACACCTATACAGCACATACCCTATACACAACAGTTACTTGTTAGGCAAAGACACATACTTCATACAGGAACCCACATACAGTTATAGAAGAAATAAAATCACTTCTTGGTGATTGTTAAGAATCCTTGCAGGTCACACTACTTCTATTAAGAAAGCATAAAAAAAAAGACAAGAAGATTCTATTAAATTTAAGAGATAATCATAAAAAGTTGAAAGTTACCTTCTCTGCTGTCTGAAAATACTGCTTTACTAGGTCTTCCACCCTCAGTGTCATCCCCTCAGAAGCAGGTCTGCTAACCAGTTTTCCAAAATTAAGATCATTCTCTAGAACAGAAAAAGCACAGTGGCCATATTATCTATGTTTTAGTTACCATCCCACTAACTCACAGGAAAAAAGGGTTAATATAGGCCTCTTAGGAACTGTGGTCCTTTTTCTATGTAGTTGTCCTAACTGCAGTCTAATGTCTGGAAACACAGATGGACATAACAGTGCAATAATTGCACAACTCCATCTCTAGCAGATACAAAGTGTTCTTATAACTACCAAGTTATTATAGAAATTATAAGTTGAACACTCTGTCCTGAAGGTCATTATAATGGGAACTCTAGGAGATCACAAATGGAAGCAAAACAAAGCACTCAAAGTACAAGAGGGTTTTTTATAAGCAACCCTGTTATTAGAGAAGAAGCTTTCCTCCAAAGCACACTGATTGGTTTCCAACAGAAAACGTTCACAGCTCATTAAGGCTGTCCCCTTCTTGGGCAGCAAGGTAGGAATGTCAGAAGAATGAAAGGGAGAATCAGCCACATGCCACACAAAGTAATAAAAAGTGAGTACAATCTGCTTCCAGACACCAGCCACAAGCAAGCACAAAACATAGCTTTGTGAGCCCTGGTATTGTAAGCTGCTATGACACAAGAAACAATAATAACTTCTAAAACCACAAAGTCTTACCATAACCTGTACTGAACCACTGCATTATGTGCATGTCCTGAAGATTTCAACTGCTTCAATTACCTACCTCTCTTATATCAGAGGACATCTAATAAAGCAATGCAAAGAACCAGAGTATTCTTTTTACATTCCCTTCCTGAAACCAAGATGCACATTAAGTAGGAAAATGAAACTGTATTGCTGAAGCATGGTGACAGATGTGCTATCTCACATTCCAAAAATGTTCATCTGATTACATAACTATTAAAAAACAACAAAGCAAAATAAAATAAGATCAAATCAGTCTAATTAGAAAAAAAACAACCCTCCCTAAAAGCAGGTTTTATTCATTAAACATGATGTTTTGAACTCTAGAAACTGACAGCATAAGTAAAAGCTGTCAATGGGCCTGGAGTGCTTACAATGCACTCGTGAAATATTAAACAGTTCTGTAGCACAGTATGTTCTTGTTCAGCTGTATCTTCATTAGCAACTATTACAAATCCAGTATTTGGGCAACATCTATTAACCATTTATTAAAAATTCTAGGCACAGTGAGAAGTGCTACAATAGTAACAGCTATTATTTGTTTTGCACAAAGGCTTGAATAGAGACATACCTGGAAAAGATGAACCAAAAGCACCTCACACACAGGATTAATTAGGGCAAATAAAAGGCTGTCATACCTTTACTTTTTTCATATACAAACATCTCTTAAGCCCATCCCCTCCGTCATCATGTTAGATATAAACAAATTAGCAATTATGACCATAAAAGTGAAAAAAGCTCCCATTTCTTCTCTCACAGAGTGCCCCAAAACAGCCACCTCATTGGCAGAAGTCTCAGGAGTGACATGTTTAATGCCTTTCATGGAAATTATCAGAGAATCATAGAGTAACTCAGTGTGGTGTGGGGCTATGTGTATTACTATAAGCAACTCGGTAAGGTTGGAGCTCAAGAAAAAAGCAATTATTCATGAATAACTGTCAGGAGATGCTGTGCTGAGGAGTGAATTTTAGACAAACCCAGAAATAGAACAGAAATACTTCTGCAATATCTACACTTAAACGAGACAATGCATCTTCACTCCTCCCCTACCCATTAGATGGTAGACACCCAGCTGAGTAGGAAAATAAAGGAAGAAGAATTAAAACTAAGGCAAGCCAGTAATGCCTTACTTTCTAATTACCATTTTTCTCTTTCTGTTCACGATGCCTGAAAAAGTGGATGATGTCTTTTGGGTTTGCCACCCTGTCCACGTACTTCTGGCTAAAACGATGGACACTGAAAGGTTCGAAGCCACCTGCATAATCAACCTAAGGGAGGAGAGAACAGAAGTCAATATGAAACAAACAGAAACACAGAAGTTACACAAATTAAGATTGAGTTTGTTACCTCTCAAAGAGAAAATTAAAGCAAAAAAAATCGTCACGCAAAAATTAATGTTTTATCATACTGTGCAGAACAGTTAATGGACAGTATTAGCTACTATTAACAGAGTAACTAATAACAGCCCAGCTCCATAACCTGTTAGTCTTCAGGAAAGACTAAAATTAGGTTAAGAACAAACACAGAGTAACTTGAGTCAAGACAAACTTCTCTGTAAACAGTCACTTTGGTGTCCTTACTTAGACCATCAGTGAAGGACATTTATGATCAATCTGATACTTTACCACAGGATACTAGTTATGCAACAGGTAAACAGAGGCATGGTATGAAGGTGATTTCTATTTGCCTGTACACAATAAGAAAATTTAGGTGTGACCTTTCAAAGCAAAGCAATCCAAATGGAATCATTTCTTACTCGTAGTCTGATGAGAGGCTTCTCTGGCTGCCGGGGATTTCCCAAGCGTTCTCTCTCTGCACTGTCCAGCATCAATTCAATCTGTGATGCAGAATTACAAATTCAGTTCCATTTGTCTTATAGATGCCTGAACCCTTCAAGTATAACCTAAAATACATCCAGCTGCAGGAGGGAGCTACAAAAATAAATAGAATCGTGGAATCATAGAATCATCTCGGTTGGAAACGACCTTTAAGATCAAGTCCAACCACTCATCTCACACTGCCAAGCTCACCACTAAACCATGTACCTCAGCACCTCAGCTACATGGCTTTTCCATATATCCAGTGATGGGGACTCCACCACCTTCTTGGGCAGCCTGGGACAGGGGCTAACAAGCTTCTCAGGGAAAAAGTTCTTTCTCATTTCCAATCTAAACCTCCCCTGGCACAACTTGAGGCCATTTCCTGTTGTCCTATCATTCATTACCGGGGAGAAGAGATTGACCCCCATCCCACTACAACGTCCATTCAGGTAGTTGTAGAGAATGATCATGTCTCCCCTCAGCTTCCTGTTCTCCAGACTAAACACCCCCTGTTCCCTCAGTTAATCCTCATCAGACTTGTGCTTTAGACCCTTCACCAGTTTCATTGCCTGTCTCTGGACATGCTACAGCACCTCAATGTCCTTCTTGTAGTGAGTGGCCTAAATAATTATAGGATGTGCCCTCACTCCTGAACACACACACACCAGTGTACAGCCAAAAAACATACAAATTAATGAGAAATAAGACACAATGAAAGGCATATAATTGAGCTATAGTGTAGTCCAGCAGCATCTACATCACTGATCACTCACACTACTTTACCTTATAGCCATTATTCTTTACTACATTTCTAGTTCCAGTAAACTTATACAGGCTTAAGAACCAAGAGCAATTCATAAACCTGCTTAGTTACTTCTGGTATTTCCCACCACACAGCCCAGCTCTCAGCGTTTAGAGGCCTGTATTCATGCTGGTTCCAAAGTGTGGTGCTTTGGAACCAACCCTGCCCTACAGTGATGGATGTGTACATGGATGTACACATGGTTGTGTTGTACATGGATGACACACTAAAGTAGGCTGGTACTGCTTTATCTAGGTATCACAGTCAAGGAAACTGGAAGCTAAGGCTGCAGTCAAGGTCATGAAACATTGCTTAAGTCCATCTGAAATAACACGGAGCAAGCCATGAGATTTCTCATCTCCTGGTCTCAAAATCAGTCACAGATCCTATTCTCTATCCATACACTGCTATATTGTTAGCATTACAAGTTACCTTTTCCATGCAGAATGCTTGTATTGCCTGAGTTACTTTAGGATTGTCAGGATTAAAGAGATCTGGGTGATCAGCCAGAACAATATCCTCCATGTGGAAAGTTCTCACTGTCTCTAGAGGGATCTTCTGCATTTTCATTTTTTTCCCTTTAACGTGCAGCAAACCAATGTGTCTAGAAGGAAAAAGGTAACTTACTAGAAGATAAGGACTATGGCATAAACATTTGGTTTAAATTCACATTTGCTTTTCAAGGACAAAAGTTTAAAAGCTAAAGAAGGTTCTTGGATCTGTACTTCAGGGTTGGCCTTGCCACACTTCAGTTCTATTTAGACTGTGCTTGCTCCATACACAAATACACTTACACAGTTCCTTGTATTCCAATTTATCAGGGTGGAACTCTTCCTAGGTAAGTTTCATTTGCTTCAAATGTTAGGTTTAATCCTAAGTAAAGCAAAAGTTATTCTAGGCACTGATTCTATCTACTTCATTTATTATGTTACACTCGGAAGCTAACTCACACTATAACACAAGGCTTTTCACCCTTTTCCTTTCTCAACACAACACACACAAGACATTTAGGCAAGGAATAAACAAGAACAAAGAGAAAAGATCACGTACTTCTTCACAGCTTCTCCAGGGGACAGAGATGTCACCACTGAACTTCCTGGCTGAGAAACATAGAAATGTTGCTGTTCATTCTGGCACGGAGCTATTTTGCACTCGTGTTCATGGCCCCACACAACAAGATTAATAAAGTCATCTAAAAACTGCTCTGGAATGTAGTTGGTAGCTCCATGTTTGCTTCTGTTCAAGAAAAGAGAAAAATAACAGCAATGTGTAGAGTCATGGGTAGGTAAGGGGGGAGTAAACGAGCAGAAAAGGATCAGGGTAATTTAAAGTGATGCAGAAACTCCAGCAAAAATACCTGACTTACATTTCCTATCAGGTACTCCTCACACTTACACCTTACACAATTGTTTAAACTGGTTGCTTAAACAAAAAGGCAACTTACACAGCTCATTCTTTTCTGCTTCTCTCATTTTCATCTTCCTTTTCTTTCTTGGCTTGCAAGACTTTAAGGCTTTTTCCTTATGAATGCTTATAGCCCCTTACAGCCTTTCTGTTTAGGTGGTTTTGGGGTTTGTTATTTTGGCCTGGGTTTGTTTGGTTCGGTTTTTTGTTTATTTTTAAATAGTTCAGGGAGTTTTACCCCACTAAATAGACACAGTACACGTCACCACTCATCCCTTTCTAGAAGACAGGGCAAATGGAGGAGGAGTGAGCTCTTTGAGCCTACTGGACAGAGATCTGTACACAGGGTTAGCTGAATTCCATCTGTTTGCTTCTGCCTCGCTGTAACTTGCACATGAGTTTGCACTTTTAAGCAGGAAATATTAAAAGAAAAGATTTGGAACAGACCTCTGCCTGTTCCTACTACCATTGCTGGGAGAAGTGTGCAGGTAGAAAGAACACATGCTACCTAGCTTCTATGTAAGAGGAACTGTGAAGTATAGCAGTGTGAGTGAAGATATGGTGCTTGTCGAATTCTTGTTCAAACAAGGATAGAAAATACAATATGAAGTTTAATGCTGCTTCAGCTCACAAGGAAACAAGACATAACTGTGTGCATATTACACTACAAAATCTCCATTTCTCCCAACTATGAGTTTGGGAAGAGATTTCCCAACATTGCTAATTCACTTATTTCAACTCTCTTCTTTTAGGATTCTTCTATAAGAGGAGCTGTAAAACAATGCTTCCATTCAGGAGAATCTTAAGACATCAGCTACTCACAAGAAGCACCAACTAGCAGAGCTGCCTTTATTTACCCTTTTAAACATAAAGAAGTAGCACAATATAGTTAAAAGTCACTGTAACTCATTGAATACCATTACCTGTTCTGATGAATCACAAACAGGTTAAACCAACTATCTTCATCTTCCTTTGGTCTCAGCATGGTTACCTGTTTATTGACAAACATCCGATATAATCTCTCATCAGGAATAGCTCCTGCAGTGGATAAAACAAAATGTTAAATCACTTCTGTGTGGCAAAACAACTCTTTTCTTATAGCATTTTTATTAGCAACTCCATTATTAAAAAAAA
>WBNH01001300.1:0-21352 GCA_013401255.1 Urocolius indicus
CTCCGCGCCACAGCCAAGGGTCTCTGTTCTCCGGCGGCGAGCCCGAGCTCAGCCCCGGCGACTGCCCCTTCCAGGCCGTCTCCTACATCAACGTAGGCGTCTTCCACGTCTTCGACGAGGCCGGCGTGGAGGTGCACTGCGGCGGGCATCCCTCCGTCGAGCTGCCCGGCTACTCGCCCATGGACCCCGAGCTCAACGCCTCCTACCCGTACTGCTACCCGCTGCCCGCCGAGCAGCCCCCAGCCTACGAGGAGATTTACCCCGGGGAGCCCTGTGCTCGCGGCACCTAACGCCGACCGACGGCGAGACGCCCGGGCCCGCCGCGACGGGAGCGGGTGGCCGTCGCACCGGCGCCTGGCAGCGGCGGGGCCCGAGGACCGCCCGCGCACCACCGACAGCGGCGGCGGCCGCCCGCCGTGCCTCTGGCTCTGCGAAAGCTCCTTCTCCCTCTCTCCCTGCTTTCCCCCCGCTCCTTTTCCCTGCCTCGCACCGACCCTCCGTCCGCCGGCGGCTGAATTTTCCGAAGGCTGCGCAAAAAAAATGCCTAAGGGTTGATTCCTTCCGCCACCTTTCCTCCGTAGCCGAGTTTAGCTCCCTTCAAGTGATTCATCAGTCTCCAGCTTTAGCAGTCCAGAGTTACCCATTTATGATAACCAGCCAGTGTAAGGAAAAGGTGTCATGAAGCTTCTTTACCTCTCAGAAGAGCTAAATTTCTGAACAACGCAGAGACCTTTGTGTCACGTTTACTAGAGGTGTATTGGGGATCTTTAACGTTTACACTACTCCTTGGGAGAATTGAGTTCTGGTTTAAGATTTAGTGAGTTAAACATTCGTTGGTCTTGTAAGATGCACATTGAGAAAAACCTGCACTTTGAAAAAGAAACAGGAAAAAAAAAAAAAAGTCAACGACGTTTTTGTACACTAACGTGCCTGCTTTTGTTGATAACTTCTTAATGTAAAAGCTTTCAGAAGTCTATAGTGAAAATGTTTGGTAAATTCACTGCAGTTTAACATTGATGATTAGTTCCTTTACTAAAACGACTGAGATGTTGCTAGGATATGGCAGTTTAAAGGAAGTCCAAATGTCATACNAGAGAGAGAGAGAGAGAGAGAAACAGCCTTAACTGGTGCAGTGGTAACAGTTTTAAAGGGAAGGAAAAAAGAGAAAAAAAAAACAAAAACAAAAAATCATCTTGGAAGACATCTCCCATATGTGTTTTCAAAAAAATATTTATGCTCCTATTACAAGGCAAGAATTTTCTTTTGTGTTTAAAAGAAAAGAGGCCACTTCAATTCCTGAAGGTAGTGGTGGGATATAATTGGATGGTAATACTGTTAACTTTTGATCTTTGAGGTATTACAAAGGCTTTCTGCAAAGAGAAAAACTGCTAGATCCTGCTTTTGGATTCTGCTGTGGAATGCCAGTATCAGAGAAGTGTAAGGAAGTGCTAATTAAATAGAAGCAGGTGTGGCATATTTTATTACATCATTCAAGAACAGATAGAGGCTTAATTTCATGTTGCACAAAAAACCAAAAAGCAGCTCTCCGGACTGTATTTGGTTCAGTGTCCCCTCCCCCAGTTACGGCATCCTGAAATGAAATGTTACAAAATAACCTTTCTGTTAATGTTTTGGAGCCTGCTGCATAATGCCAGAGTATCAGCTACCCAGAGAGAGAGTTAAGGGAATACAAAGTTACAGTCTTATTTCTGTGATGGATGGAAAATTATTTTAAAATCTTTAGCTGCAGAGAGACTGACACAATTTACAGCCTTAGAATTCGAGAGAGAAGAATTTAGCCTAAAAATACTCAAATCTCTGCACTGTTTTGTTTTCTATAGTGTTTTGACTTGCACACTTTGTATAATCTAAAATGCAGAATGCCTGAGAAGTCTTAAAATTGCAAACTGATGCCTGTGAAGCTTGCAATTAAAGCTCTAATCTAGAGAAGGCAGTTCAAAGCAGCAGTTGCCAGTTTGCTGAGTAGTTCTAAATTGCAGAAATTTGAAATACAGCTGTTTTTGGCCAGCACTAAAACACATGCCCTATCTTAAGTCCCTTTTTAGTACTGAAGCTTGGTTTTATGCCGTCTTTCTGCAGGTGTGCCTCCTTAACCCCGTATGGGGAAGTGACTGGGAAGCCCTGTCCTCCTTATCTGCGACACCAATTTGGGCACAAAACCAATCCTGTAACATACTGTATGTGTTGCTCATACAACCAAGATTCTGCAAAATGCGTAACTAAAGCAAGGAGACTGAACACTTGTGTAGGTCTCCAATTAGACAAGTTTAGGAGATAGCATAGTACCCCATACTGAATTAAATGAGAACTGCTAAGCTGCAGTGTGATTTTGAAAAACAGACCAGCCAGGTGCCTAAATAGAGAAGTCTAATAGCAGTTGTTGACTTTAAAAACAAATTGGCTATATACATTGCAGTTCATGGAAGTTGTGTCTTAGTTTTACCTAAGGAATTGATTTTTGACATAAAATGCAGTATTTTACTTAAGATAACTATTTTAGGAATTATGAACTAGACAGTTCTGAAACTCCAGATGTTCCAAAGATCAGTGCTCAGGGAAATAAATGGAAAGTCGAGAAGGCTACCTATTATACTCAATTGTTTAAATGTAAAAGATTTTAAACTATGAATTTTTAGGATTGTTAAATTCATAACTTTTTGGGGGGGGGGATATACACACATGTGTAAGTGTGTTTGTGTTTCATTTAAGTCTGTTCAAAATGTCATTGAATTGGGATATTTATTTGTGGCTCAGTTTCAGTCCCGGAGTTTCTTCTTTTCTTCATTTGGGCTTTTATCCCCTATAATATTTTAATTTAGTGGTGAACAGATTACCAGAATAATGTCGAAATCGGCCTCCCACAGAAGCCAGTCAGCATCATTTCATTGACTTGAGTGGGTCTGGGCACAAATGATATTTAACACCTACTCTAAATAATCTATAAAGTAATATTGATCATCTGGCATGACAGGATTCAGTAGTGGCATATTATTTCTCAGTTATTTATTAAATATTAGTATGCACGGCAGTATTAAAGGGGGGGTCACCTGTGGTATTATACGTTTAAAAAAAGAAAAACAACAACAACAAAAAAACAGGAAAAGAAAGATTGACAGGCAAGTTGACCAAACAAGCCATGTTTTCTTAAAGATGGTATACAAGCCTTTCAGGTACCTGGTGACCAGCATTTCTGATAAAATACCACACATATTTATTTCTCAGTGAGAAAAAAAACTTATAAATACATGATACAAGTTGAAGCTTCACAAGCACGATTACAGTATTGTGAAGCCATTTTTAGTAAACCTGAATCATCACTCTACCGAGCAATAATGTTAGAGTGTATAAATTGTATGAAATTGAAAATAGGCTGGTGTGAAAAGCATCAGAGCATTACCTGAGAAGACTCATACTGTCCTTTTAGTTTCCGTTCCCCGTCACGTGATTGTCAAGATGAATGCCAGCCTGATCGATTCATGTCACTGGAGGATGTTAACTGCAAGGCATCTGCCTTAAGTAGCAAAACCAGGGAGAGAAGAAGAGAAACACTGGGTATGTGCCAGCAAATCTCCATTTTGCTGAGCTGAAGTAAGTGCAAGACTGCTTTTTGCCCCATGGCTTGTTGTTTAAATTTGCTTGCAGCTTTTCTCACATCTGTTCAAAGGGAAAGAACAATAGATGCAGCACTGCTGTTTTGGTCGCAGGGAGGTACCAATTTGGTAGCAGACTGGTCCCAGCTTTCCAGTCCCTTTTGCAGGTAATAGCAGCTAGTCAAGGGATGCAATGGTGAGAAATCAAATCTGTCTTTGATGCAGCAGGATTTGCCTTTGTGTGGAAAAAAAAAATGCATTCCCACCAGCCTATTGGCAATTCACGTAAATTATTTTCACACTCCAACATCCTTGCTTAAATCTGTTACTTATACCTTGCATTGTAATTGACAGGCAGAATATACATGAATCTAAAAACAGGAAAAAATGTTAAGAGGGAAATTGTATTACAGTAGTACAGATTTTTTTTCAAAAGATTTGATTTCACTGTAGGACTTCTTTGGTTCACCAAAAAGCGCTATGGTGGCTGGTATAACTTAGATGTATTTCAGACATACTGTTTAATCATCAGAAAAGGTTTCTGAATGTTCACATGGGAACGGCATTCTGTTTTTGCTTTTGAAAAGAGTAAATATGAAAACCTTTTCTTCATTTTGCCATTTAATCCAAGATTGATCCTCAACAAAATGTCAGTAATTGATCTTGTAATTTTAGGATCAATAAAATACGTTTTAAAGCACAGCATATCCTATAAGAAAAGCCTAATGCTCTTCATTTAATATTCTTTATTGTCTTAGGCAGATGCCTACTAGTACAATTAAAATAGGAATTTAATTACTGCTTTCATTACAAAAATCCCTAATGATTTTCAGGGACTTATGAGTTGTACAAGTGGAACTCAGACATAAAATTCCAAGTTTTGACATAAAGTCTACTTCTGTAAGTTAGGTATTTTCTCTGTTACAGGACATTTCAATATTTTAGATAAATTCCATTACTAAAAATCTAGATCACTTAATTTCACATGATGAGATTTTTTAAGTGTGCGCTAAAGTTACCTCTCCTTAATACAGGCTCATTTTCCCAATTAAAATGCATAAGGGTGAGTAAGACTGAATGGTCACTGTCTATTTTTTCAATTTCTTAATTATCTCTGGGTTCATAATGGTGTGTGACTAGTGCTTAGTAAATCTTCCAGATGCAGTAGTAGCTGATCTAATAACAGTTTAGCAGATAAAAGGTGGTCCCCAGGAAGCCCACAGGCTGATGTAACTGTTGGAGGGAAATCTTCAAGTACGTGCTGCAAAAATTTGATGTAAAAAATTCCTGCCCAAAAGGAGGCACTGCCCAAACTAAGCAACTAGAAGAAATCTGAGAGTTTAAGTTGAGTGTAGGGTTTTGGTTTTGGGGTTTTTTTTTTGTTTTTTTTCTATTACAGTATCTGTTCTGAAACGCTTCCCCTGCATAGCTTTCTTAAGAGTGAAATCCACAATTTGATGTTCCCTAAGTTTCATACAAATAACTGCCTCGCCACCTGCTGCTTAGCTGTGCTATATATTTTCCACTCACTGTTCAGGCACCTAGTGAAGTTCTGCTGAAGCTTTTGGGTCTGTCACCCCAAGGTCATCTTAGATAATCTGAGACTGAAGATCGAGTCTTTTAAGATGCCGTAAGATGCTCTGATGAAGACTGTGTTTTCCTTCACAGAGGAAACAAATCCCAGTGTCCTCTTTCATTTCTTCTTCAGAGCCAGCTACCTTGAAAGTTCAGTTATTTAACCCTGAGGTAGAAGTGCAAATGACATTGCAGACTGCTACTCCTTCACTCATCAAGTGTTAAATCTCTGAAAGATTGCCATAAGTTTTATTGGAAGGAAACACTTCTGGTGAAGGACACGTAACAAATGGCTCTGACTCGTCACCAGATCACAGAAACTTCAATGTCTTAGGTGATCTACATCTAGTAGATGTACCGCAGTAGATGTACCCCAGTAGTTGTACAAGCTAGCAGAGGTTCCCAGTGTTTCACTTCTAGGTTTCTGCTCCTGGCATGGTTCTGTCTAATGAAGATGTTCGGCAGTACATTTCATAGTTTTTGCGAATTAATCCCTTCTTTCACTACAGCACTGAGGGATTAAACACCTACTAAATATCACAACTGTCCTCATCAATTGGTCTCTTCTGTGGCCAATGTTAGCAGAGGATAAAGTGGAGTATGGGAGGAGAGAAGGCTTATCATGATTTCTTTAATGGATTCAGAGGACTAAAGGTTCCAAAGAATTCACTGGTTTTATATTAAGACACTGGATTTGGGGGTGGAAGAATACCTATAATAAGTAAAAGGATTATTTTCCAGGGATATATTTTTGGAAACCTAACACTTGGTTTAGAGTCAGTTCTTTCAGGATTTGCTTTATCTCTCAAATTCTACATTTTAAATGAGAGCTCATTTCACAAAAATACACTGACATCTCCAGGCATTTAAATTATTACATTTGGGGAGATTGAGTAGAGCTGAGTGACACCAGTGCCTGTAGAGGTCATATAAGGAATTTGGCATATGGTGCGCACGTGGCCTTATATGCCAATATCCAAATTTTGGCATTTCATCACAAATGAAGGAGGCAGTAGTGTGAAGTTGTGCTACAGAAAGGAAAGCTCCAGATGATATCTAGTCCCAGGCAACTAGGCCGTCACGGATTTTGGACAAGCTACGTACAGTCTCAAGGCCTACATAATTACCATGCATATATGACTAAAGCAAATGCCCTCACAAAGATATTCACAAGGGATTGTCAGTGGTGGGTCTGAGCAGAGACTCTTTGTGCTAGCTCTAGGTGAAACATCTCATAGAAACTTGAAAAAATTCCACCAGAAGAAGCTTATGCTTGCACTGGAAAGGAGAGATCCACTGAGAGATTTCTCCTTTGTTGTATTTTGGGAGTATCTGCCTCTTCCTGATTGACCCACAAGCTACCATTGTGCAGATCATCTCAATTAGACTCCTGGGAAAAGAGAGGAAATGGAAATGCAAGTGTTGAAATCTACTCAATTTGCTCTTTTTTTTTTTTTTTTCTGTTTATAATTCAGAGCTACTCTAATTCCAGGAGCAGTATCTCCTGACCTAAGCAGTTGAAATAGTTAGTAACCAAAAAAAATTACTACCGCTACAGTAAGACTGGGAGACTGAGAAAATTACATACTACTTTTTTACTTGCCTCTTGCTCTAAATCAAAAGGAAAGAAATTCAGATACAGCTCCTTGTGAAACTGCTGCTAAGAAATACAATTCATTACACCGAATGGAACAGAAGTGTGCTTTGCTCAACAACTTGAGAGCTGATAGCTGCACAGAAATGCATTTGGATGTCAGAAAGACTTCCTTTTCAGCAAAGTCCTTGGAGAGCTACCAGAAAGTATTGAAAGTCACCATCATCATCATCCAGGCTTACCTGGACCATTGTTTAGTACACTGAACTTCCTGTTCCCATATGCAGCAGACCACATACTGTTCTGTCTTGCTTTGCCAGTGATAATGAGCAGGTGCCTCTGGTGACAACACAAAGCCAGCACCTGCTGTACACATGCATGGAGTTTCTAAGCCCCTGGAATGGGTGTGCTGTGACACCGTTCTGTGCATATGTGGAGAGAAAGTAAGGCAGGACCTGATGTTGCCCTGGTGAAACACTATGCTGTGTTACAGGATGGGGAAGGCAGGTTGCTAGCATGATGCCAAGGCTCCAAGACTTGTGACACAGTGATCTTGGGCGTGGGGAGGAGGGTCCTAGGCTGTATATGGGGAACTGATCCTGCGTCACTTTCACAATAGCAAAATGCCCCAGTTAAGGGCAATGAGGAAAGAAGGACTGCCTTTATTTTCCCACCCTGAACAAAATGAAAGTGATCAAATTGCAGACTTTTGCAACAGAGGTGTTAAGGTCTGTCTTGGGTTCAATTTCCATCCTCTAAGCCCCCTAGTAACATCTCCAAAGTAACAGCAAAGTGCATGCTCTATCTTGCCTCTGCATAGGGAGAGAGCCTGCCAATGGTGTACTGAATTACTCAATCACCTGGTGAAGCAATAAGTAGAAATAAGCAACAAGACGTGAAAAACCTTTGTCTGTATTCTGTGTTTGGCGCACCATAAAGAGCTGTATGATGCTCTGGGTTGTCTTTTGCTGAAGGCTGTGGCAGTTCTTATCTGATTAAAGTCTGTGAGATCCAGAGCTCTAAGAATGAAGATTCCTGTTGGAAATTTTCCTGGAACAATTTATCTCAAAAGTCAAAAAGCAGCCCTGGCCCCGTTTCAGGAAACCCATCTCAGCATCCAAGCATGAAAAGAAAGAAGCATAAACAGGGCAGAACTGTTCATTAATTTTGCATCACAGGTAGCAAAAAGGCAAACATTAGTGTTAACATCTCAGTTCTGGAGAATTGCTTCATTGTGAGAGGTTTTGAAGCCAATTGAGAAGGAAGCAGCTGAAGGTATTTACATAAAAGGAAAATGAATATTTCACAATTCTGCTGTCACACTGTTCATAATGTGCAGCAAAGGCTAACAGTAACAGAAATGTCAACTTGCCTAGCACATGCAGCTGGAAATGCTTCTATGTCTCCGGATGGCTATTCAAAACCTGTTTATATGTGAGGAGTAGACTTGCAGTCTGGTACCTACTGTGTTCATAGCTACATATTGGGAGTCTTTAGTTTTGCATACATAGGGCTAAAATGTGTACACTGGCGGTGGACAAATGGCCATCTTCACTAGCCAGGCCACTGCTACTGGTGAGTCAAGCTCACCTATTCTGACTGGCACTGCAACTGAGCAGGAAAGCACTCTCACTCAGCCATGAAACCTCAGCAAAGGGCAGGCACTTCCAGCATCATGGAGCACACTCACCTGACCCTTCCCCAGTCACATGCCATGGCAGGCCCCACTGAAACCTGCACATCTGTGGACAGGAAGGTACCACCACACTGTTGCACAGGTCTCAAGAGGAAAGAGGGGAGCAGCTGAGATGTTTGAAAGCTTGCCTCACACTCAAGGCCAGTGAAATATTCAGTGGCTCAGGACTCCATGGGGCACAGCATGCCAGGAGGTCAGGTGCCGCAAGAAATGCCTTTCTTCCATGCAGGAGTTATCACTGTCACATGACCGCACACAACAGATGCCTCTAATTTACAGAGCTTTGTAGCTTGAGTCAGAGAGGCCACGGAACTGTACTCTGATTCTCAACCCCTACAACGCATCAGCATATGTGACACGGGAGGCTGTATGTAGATGCCGCTACATGGGAGAGTGGAGTGACAATCATGCATTTAACCAGTTAAGACTCACGTACCAGCCAAGGGGCAGACATGGAGCTAAAAAGAGAGAGGCAACCTCATCCTCACCCTGCCCTGGGCACATAGGTGCAGAACTTCAATAGGTACTTTGTGAGGATAAGTTTTAATTACATCAAACAGAAAGAGATCACCTATCCACAGTGGAAATGTCCAGATAGTCTTAGGGAAAAAAAAAAAAAAAAAAGAAAGAAAAGAAAGTCACTAAATCCCACACAAACAGAGTAGAAGCCAATCTCTTAAAATTTCACACCTCTTCTTTCTTTTGGAATAATCACATCAATTTGTTTTTTACATTTTCAGCTCCAGCTCTCAGGCAAGACAGAAGCTGGTAGGAGGCAGACACTGTCTCTACTGTCAGATAAAGGGAAACCATTTTTACATTTCTGCTCTGACAAGAGAGGACAATATATTCTAGCCTGGAAGCTTAAATGGCAGAAGCAGCAGTGATTAATTGCTCTAATTAGAGCTCTAAATAGGAAAGAGCGAGTTTCTGAGCCATTGCGTGCTAAATTTCCTGACTTCTATGAATAACTGTATTGCTCAGAGGAGTCGGGCATCAAAGTGCATATCCAGAACAAACATTTACCCACTTCAGCTTAGAAATACCACTAGAACCTCAACACAAATAACTAATGCAAAGAGATAACAGGCTATTTCAGCACTTGGGATTCAGCTTAAGAGCCTGGTTCAGCTGTTTCCCTGAGGAGCTCAACAAATGCTGGCATAAGCAGCTGCACTGAAAATAGGTGTGTTTATGGTCTACCACACCACCACTTGCTCCTTTCAGTGAACCACTGATTTCTGCTGGCCACTTTGTCGGTAATAGGAGACTTCTCAACAACAGGGCTCAGACCTTGATCCTTTTGTATTTTTCACTGGGGCTTGTTCCCTTCCACCTCAACCTGCTTCTCAGCCATCATTGAGCTTTGTGCCACCAGACCCTGATCCTGACCTCTCTAATAAGGACTAATGGAAATAAAACCACTGCAGTCAATGAAATTGCACCAAAACCTGCATCCTTTCACCAGAAGGAGAGTAGAGCATGTGAAGTGGTGACTGTCATCTTTTCCAAATGCCTTATGGGAAATACTGAATTCATTTCTTCAAAAAAGAAGCTGGAAGATGTTTAGCAAAAAACTCCAACATTTTAGTTGGAATATATCCTACACAGTCCAGGAGTCAGCCAACTTCAGCAACAATCCTCAGAAAAAGCTTTTGCTTCAGCTGAGTCAAACTGACTCTTATTGACAATCATTTGTCTGTACTGGCACAGAGCATCTACTCTGGATTGTAGCCATCTACAAGTAGCTGGAAGCATACAAATAATAAGAGTTCATCATTGCACACTGGTTTATATGAGGATGGCAGAGAGATGCATATGTCCATTGTTTCTCTTTTGGTGTTTGTTTGAACTGCTCACTTGTCTGAGTAATAAAAATCACTAACAGAGGCCACCAGGAGAGAAGGTGTTTAGCGTGGGTGTGTGACAGTAACATTTCACATTTGGTAAGTACAAGACTCCTTTCACTGCCTGTTCATGTCAGAGGATTCTCTACAGCTCTGCATTGCCAGAGAGCAGGCCATCAGGGCCACAGAGGATTGCAGGCTGATCTTGAAAGCATTCCTGCTGCTGAAGCAAAGCAGAGCAGAAATACACAAAACAAGCTCCACTGCTGATTGTACTCTCTCATTTGTATGCTCAACACTCTTTCAGTCATGAATCATCAGCCCAAGTTCTGCCTAGCTTATCATGGCTGCAAATGCTGCAGTAGCACTAAACTGAGAGGGGGACAGATTCAATTTCAAATGACCAAGCCCAGCAGATGCTGGATGCCCATGAGGCTGGCAAAATTTTACCCTGCTGCCTGTGGAAAGTGACATATTACACAGATACCCAGAGCAGAACTGAATAAAGGAGAGATATTTACATCGTGACAAGGTGTCTGCAATGCAATGTGCATCAGTGGTAAAGATAATTTTATTTCCCTTTAGTCAGCATGCTGTAAAGAACAGCAAAACTACTGAGCCCTAGCCATGCTTCCTTTGGTCAGGAAAACTCTTCACGTCAACACAGGGGAAGGCAATGCATCCCATGGGGGAAGAGAATACTTCATCTTTTTCCAATCATCAGAACAATCTAGGGAAAAAGCACATTTTTTACTAAATGCTTCACATGTTCCCCAAGCTGAAAGGAAAACTCTGTTCCGGATTTCTCTCTGCAGCTCTTACCTGAACAAGATGCCTGGAAGTTACACTCTAGTGAGGTGTCCTGGACACCTGGGACCAGCTATGAACTCTTTCCCAGAAATTCTGTCTCTGAAAGAAGACATGACTGTGCCTGCCAGGACACATAGAGATAACAGTACAACATGGTGGTTTTGCAAGACTTTATGGGGAAAGAGTGAGGAGTTTTTGTTAACAGCTCACTTTTGGTTACAGATGTTTATTTGCCAGTCCAGCCAAGTGACAAAAATCTCCAAAACAAAACAAAACAAAACCCGGTGCTGGAAAAACTGGATGGGCATAACTGTCTCTCAGATACTGCCTTCATCTGAAGTTCAGCGCATGCAAAGTCCACTTTGTCATGGTACCTTTCAGGGAAACTGTATCAAGTGAACAAATCCCAGATGTAGAGGAAATTAAAGATGCACTGATGGCCCTATATAATAAAGGAGAGATATACCTAAGCACAATTTCAAAATTAAAAACCTAAAATCTAAGGTTTCATTTACTCATGGAGCTGTTTGTCTCCAATGTCAGTGTTTCTTCAATTCCTAAAGGACCTTAGTACCTGCTTGTTGCAGATGGCTTCATTTTGTCTTTTAACAACTTTCTCATCAGGGAAATCTGAGATCCTTTATAAAGTCAGTCCTGAGGGAATACAATAGAGCCAACTGTGAGGCAAAAGAGAGGGCACAGTATTGCATTTTCTCATTATGATCCACTTATAGCAGAGCAGTGCGAGAAAGAGTGGCAAGCTTAGGTATGTCATCTTCAGAAACAAGGAAACATCAGATTTGGATGAAGGGTTGAGAGACATGGAGACAGAAAACGAGGGTAGCAACTCCTCAAAAAGGTTGCATTTTTATGGGAGCAGAGGATGGTAGAGGTCCCAAGATAAGATAAGTCCATAAGATATATGTCTTTGTATGTGGCCATGCATCTCTGCTAATGGCTGGAGAAGAATTTCCTCATGGAGCAACCACAAGGTCCCTTAGACAAGACGACTCTTTTTCCTCTTTTTCACTTCCAGAAATTACAGCCTTTGCCATTTTTGGTGCCTGGCACTACTGTGGAAAGAGGTAGCATCTCTCCATTCCATTACAATCAGGATAGATAGCATCAATGGGCCAACAGCCCTACTCAAATGCACTTGCTTCCTTTTCCTGCTGCATTGTTACTAGGGAGCTCCTGAGGTTCCTCTAGATAAATGCATGAATAAAATCTGCCTGAACAGAACGTAATTGCTATCAGCAGTTCATCTTGTGTCCTCTCCTTTTGGCTTTCTCCACTTTACCCCTGATTTGTTCCAAACCCTAGGGTTGACACAGGCAAGAGAGCATTAAACCCATGTGCATTAAACTTGTTGAGCTGAAGCTGTTGTGCACGTCAGCAGCTTAGTCTGCACCTTCTGGGAGAGGCAGGGATATGTTCAAAGCCGTGATCAGATACTTACATTAAGCCCAGGTCCTCCATGTTTGCATAAAATAGCAGCATTTCCAGACTACATTCACATTACTTCCTTGCCTCTTAGTCACTCTCCTTGCTTACCTGAGGTATCTGCTGCCATGCACTTCAAAACATGCATAGCGATTTAGTGTTTGAAATGAAGCCAAAGAACTAAATATCTTCTTGTGAATCACCACGACCCATGTGCTGCCTCTCAGGACTCAGGCTGAAACCGCCTCTGAGGAACAGAAGGCCTGAAGTAGAAGAACAAAGGCCTAATAGTATGAAATTTTGAAATAAAGCCAGAAAGGAGAAAGTGTTCCAGATGTATCTGTGACTTCTCTGCCAGCAAACTTTGAAGATGGTTTAATCTGTCAGATTTCTAAATGAGCCAAAGCTCAAACACATATCATCACTGAAATTGTACCTTACAGCTCCTGGAAATCTCAGTGTTTTTCTGCATCCCAAATACCTGATATTCAAATCACACCGCAGATCTTATCTGCAGAAACTGCACAATAGAAAAAGCTGCAAGATCAGAACACCAGGTACAGACAGACACTGTATCAGATGTAGCTAGATAGCTATCAACAGTAATTCATCATGACAGCTTAAACAATAATAAAGAAATGTTTGCCCAAAGATCTCAGTGTCTTAACATATCATGGATTTACTAAAATCTCAGAAATATTAAAATAATAGTACTAGCCACCTTCTAAAGACTCTTTAATACTCTTCCATTGTTCTTGGTGTCACTCACAGCCCTTTCTTGAAGACAGCTAAGCACATCTCCAGCCATTCAATGGGAGGCACACTGCTTATTCTCAAAGCCTGGCATCACCAGTGAAAATTAGTTTCCTGGCTTCCAGGCGAAGTGAACTTCCTTGGAGTCCCCTAGGCAAGGCTAAGGGTGGATGGGCACGAAGTTGGTGTGACCCTTCACTCAATATGTTTTCCTGGTATTTGCTGGCAAAGCCACTCAGCCAAGCATGCATAGTCCAGGAGGTTGCTTCAGAATGTTGACAACAGCTTCCTGTCACAGGTGGTTGAGGAGCCAATGAAGAGGGGTGTGCTGCTGCACCTTGTGCTGACAAATAAAGAAGATTTAGTTGGGGACGTGAAGGTTGGAGGCAACCTTGGCTGCAGTAACCACGAGATGGTGTTGTTCAAGATCCTCTATGGAAAAAGTGGGACATCAGGTTGGGTTGTGACCCTGGACTTCAGGAGGGCTAACTTGGGCCTTTTCAAAGACCTGCTTGGAAGAATCTCATGAAATAGGATTCTAGATGGTAGGAGTGCCCAAGAAAGCTGGTCAGTCTTCAAGAACCACTTCCTCCAAGCCCAAGATCAGTGTGTCTCCACAAGTAGAAAATCAGGAAAAGGAAGCAAGAAGTCTACATGGCTGTAAAAAATAATTACTAGAACTACTCAAGGAGAAGGTGAAAAAAGGGCCTGGTTGCTTGGGAAAAGTATAGGAACATTGCCAGTGTATGCAGGGTTGAAACCAGGAAGGCTGTAGCTCTTTTGGAATTAAATGTGACCCACACGAGAGGCAGAGAGGAGCTGCAGCCTTTGGGATGAATGTGCGTTGGAGCAGCCCACGCAGGGCTGCCAGGTGTGTGAGGTATCCCACAGAGGTGCAGGGAAGACTGGTGCAGAGCCCACCTGCCCTGAGGAGAGATAAACAGCAGAAGCCATCAGGAATAGACTGATTGAAACTTCTATTCAGTGCCCCCTGAACTGTTCAGTGGGGGAGGAGATAACGACACTGGGATCAGGGCTCTGAGCCCAGGAAGAGGGGAGGGGTGGAGTGGGGAGAAGATGGTCTTAAAAGGCTGGTTGGACTCTTCATTGTTGCACCACTCCGTGTTGTTTTGTGTTGGTTATGTTTTGGAGTTTTATGGTTATGCTTTAGTTGGTGTGTTGCATGAAATTATTTTCTGTTTTCTTCCCCAAGACGAGTAGCCTGGTCTGTTTTGTCCTGGACCATAAGTAACAATTAAGCCCTCTGTGCCTTTTGGCAATTCTCAAGTCTTTGGTACTTGAGGCTAATCTGGTCTTTTGTTCCCTGATGGACCTAAACCCTGACAACATTAAGGAAAAGATGGTTATCAGGGAGACTCAACATAGATTCACCAAGGGAAAATCCTGCTTGACCAAACTGGTAGCCTTCTACTAGAGCGTAACTAACTGACTGGCTAGATGAGGGGAGAGCAGTGAATGTCATCTACCTTGACTTCAGCAAGGCTTTTGACACTGTATCCCATAACATCCTCATAGGAAAGCTCAGGCAGTGTGGCTTGGCTGCGTGAATGGTGAGATGGATTGAGAGCTGGCTGAATGACAGAGCCCAGAGGGTGGTGATCCATGGAGCAGAATCAAGTTGTAGGCCTGTGGCCAGCAGAGATCCACAGGGGTCGGTTGTAGGGCCAATCTTCAACATCTTTATCAACAACCTGGATGAGGAGACAGAGTGTACCCTCAGCAAGTTAGCCAATGACACCAGACTGGGAGGACTGGCTGATTCCCCAGAAGGCTGTGCTGCCATTCAGTGAGATCTCGACCAGCTTGAGAGTTGGGCTGAGAGGAACCTCATGAGGTTCAACAAGGACAAGCACAGAGTCCTGCACCTTGAGGGTAACAACCCCACACACCAGTACAGGCTGGGGGTTGCCATGCTGGAGAGCAGGTCTGTGGAAAACATGAGCCAGCAATGTGCTCTCGTGGCCAAGAAGGCCAATGGCATTCTGAGATGCAGCAAGAAGAGTGTGGCCAGCAGGTCAAGGGAGGTTCTGCTCCCCATCTACTCTGCCTTGGTGAGGCCTCATCTGGAGTCCTGTGTCCAATTCTGGGCTCCTCAGCTCAAGAAGGACAGAGAACTTCTGGAGAGCGTCCAGCGCAGGGTCACCAAGATGATCAGGGGACTGGAGCATCTTCCTTATGAGGAAAGGCTGCAGGAACTGGGGCAGTTCAGCCTGGAGGAGACTGAGAGGGGACCTCATTAATACTTAAAATTATTGAAAAGATTTATGTCAAGCAGATGGGGTAATGTTTTCCTGTAGTGTCTAATGACAGGACAAGAGGTAATCAATAAACCTGGAACACAAAAAGTTGCACTTAAAGAAAAGCTTCTTTTCTGTGAGAGTGAGAGAACTCTGGCACAGGCTGACCAGGGAGAGTGTGGAGTCTCCTTCTCTGGACGTTTTCGAAACCTGTATGGACACATTCCTATGTGACCTGATCTAGGTAGACCTGCTTTAGCAGGAGGTTTGAACTAGATACCTTTAGAGGTCTGTTCCAGCCTCAACCATTCTATGATTCTAAGTTAGGATGGAGACGTTGAGTGGCTGATACTTTAGCATCTCTTTTCCCTTGGTGAAAACCTGTGACGGGAGTGCCTGTGGTTCTACTTTTGTAGCAGCTTACCCTGCAGAAGAATGACACCAACCCCCTACTTTTGCACTGCCCTGGACCACAGAGCCCAGACCTTGGAGCTGAGGTGGGATGCTGCACTATGCTGTGTCCCCAGCTTTTGCTTATTTATGAGCTGTTGGCCCCAACACCTGCTGTACTCCTACTGACAGCCCAGATGGAGCAGGATGGTTGCTCTCTGTGCAGAAGGGGAGGCCAAGCCACAGCTCCCAGCAAGTCCTGAGCTGTAAGACACCACCTGAAGGCTACACTGAAGGCTCTCAGTGATAAAGAGCACAATGCTGAGATGAGCTCATCAGGGAGTGTGAGCTGCTGCTCTTCCTCCTCTGGGCCAGCAGCAGCTCTGAGTATGGCCAGAGCCATCTGTCCACTGCACTCAGGTGTGCTTGAGGCTCTGGCAGTGCATTCACCATCCAAAAGACCCAGAGAAGCCACTGGGCTAAATTGCCCAAATCCAACCCAACACAGTTGTTCTAAACTCAAGCCTGCTTGAGATGACTTTTTCTGCAGCTCTGGTGAAAACTGGGCATATGCACAGAAAGGCAATTTATCTGCTTCCAAGATTTCTTCCTTTCCTAACAACCTCTTCATCCAGATCAGCAGCCAGGGCAGTAACAGTGACATGAAGGGAGATGTGACTCCCAGGCCCTTGTGCAAATGAGTTGGGAGAAACCTACCAAGAAGTGCCCAGAACACATCCCAGAAATTGCCCAGGTGTGACTCTACACATTGCACCTTGCCTGCCTGTCTTCTGATATGGCTCTCTGCTCAAACAACCCACAGACCTGCCCTGAGCAATCTCAGAGTGAGCTATGCAGCTATTTTGTGTGGGAGGAGAAGGTACTGCCAGCAGCATCTCATCTTGCTGATATCTGCTGCAGGAGGTGGGGGAAAGCACATGGTCCTTACATATCTCTGTCCAGGGAGAAGCACACAAAAGTCTGAGGGAAACCAAATGACAAGACTGCATGTGGAGCTTACTACATGCTGGTAACAGCATTCATCAGCCACCCCAGGCCAAGGTCATTAAAGATGGAAAAGCATTGTGCCATCAATACTTTGCTTCTGCAAAGTAGCTGGGGCAGGAAACTAGGTGCCAGACCTACGCCACAATTAGCCAGATACATAATACAAATTGCTGACTCATACAAGTCAGCGAGAAACTAGCACTGAGTACTCCCACTGTTCTCAACTCTTCAACACACTGATCTGAGACTCTTAGGCAAACTAATGATACAAAGATGCTGCTATACAATATCTTTAAAGTGCCTAAACTAATTCCAGAATTAAAAGAGACTGAACATTAATCTTTACCAGAGCTTCTCACTTCCACACAAAGGAAGAAAGGTGCACAGATGATCGATGCTGTTGCCTGTAACTCAGCAAGAGCTCATCCTTCTTCTCTCCAGACAGCTTCTTCCCAGAGAGTTTGTTTTTCTCACTGTAAGCTATACATACCCACAAATGTAAACTGAACAAGGACAGCAGGACAAGATGGCTTATTTTGTGGCCATAGATGCCCTGTGAAGCTGACAGGGCTCTCTTTATTAGTCTCTATCCCTTTAAGTTATGACCACGACATTCACACCACTCTTAGGGGATGAATCAGCCTGCCTCTTCCACCAGCAACAGTGCCACAAGCCATGCTGTTGCCTGAATTTTGCAAAACACGCAGCCTCAGCAAAGCACAGCTCCTCACTAGCCACAAGCTGAGCTGCATGGTATTATCTCAATGGACAGACACAAGAACTTCATTTTTTTGTGCCATCCTTGCACCCACCCTTTGCTCAAAATCACAAAAGCAAAAACTAACCCTCTTGGCCATGTTCTGCGTAACAAAAAATGATCCTGGTGGTGAGTTACCTACAGCATTTCATCACCTCTTCATAGAACCCTGAAGGACAAATGAGTGCAGTTAGTTCACCCATTTCTTCTTCAAATATCATTTTTGGATATGTGAGGGCAGAAGAAAAGGTTACAGTAAAAATAAAAAACATTAATTAAAAAATATATGCACAATGAACTGACATTTTATACTTCCCTACAGACCACCAGTGATAAAGATGGCTACTGAGAATACGTCACTGAGAATTCCCTGTAGAGAAGGAAACTCAGGCAGGTCTTTGTGAGTTTGACTAACACTTATGTCACAAGATCCCTTATCCTCTCTTCTTTTGCCATCTTCAGCCTTGCTCATCATCTCCCATCCTGTCTGCTCTGCTAGGCATACCCTTGATAGTATTTCTGAGATAATGCCTTCCCACAAGGCCAGGAAAGCATGTTCTTAATTCCTGGACATGGATCAGGGGAAATCAGTAGTATATATACAGCATCACCTAACTTAAGCACCTAAGCTGGCAGCATGTACTCTGCAGTTATTAGACAGAGATAAAGGCTCTTTCAAAGCACAAAGCAAGGCAGGAGCCTAATTTAGCTGCACTGAATTGTCCTCTGGAAAAGTACATGGTGCTTGCTGATAAATTAGGAAGATAATCTCCCTAGATAGCTGAGGATTTACCAAAAGATACCAAAAATGGTGGAAGCTGACAAGTATATGGAAAGCACCAAGTGCTGAAATGAAGACTGTCACAAGGCTGATGGGGAGCTTGCTTGCAGGATGAGACACACTACTGTCAGCCTTTGGAGCCCTCTTTTCCCTGTGATTGCCAGCAGCACACACATACCCCTCTATGTCCTTTAGTGTTTTCGTTTTCCTGAACTTCAGCTGAGGTGAGGCCTGCGCTGCAGCACATGCAGCACATACTCCGCAGGCAGAGCATGACCCTGCTCCTGCTCAGAGGGTGGCTTCCATTATTGCCCAACCCCTGCAGGCAGGGAAATGGAGCAATTCAACTGCTTAGCTAAAAATAGGAGACACTTCCCTTTCTCCCCATGGCCTGCTCAGTGAAAGCTCTCCACACTGATTCAAGCCACTTCAACAGCTGTCTGCCTCTTTCTTTCCCCAGCTTTTCCCAACTCAGACCTGCCATTCATTGTCTCTACATTTTCATACTCAGCCTCCCCACCTCCCCTCTGCCATAACACTTCAGACTTTTTTGTCTTTCTTTGCTTTGGCAGCTGCACTCAATCCCTGTGTAGTGAGTTGACATAGCAAGGCTTTGATAGCAGGGGGGCTACAGGAGTGGCTTCTGTGAGAAGCTGTTAGAAGCTTCCCTTGTCAGTCAGCTAAAAGGTGGGCCCACCACTGACCAAGACTGAGCCAATTAGAGATGGAGGCAATGCCTCTGTGGTTAATGCATTGGAGAAGGGGAATAAAGCTACTGCATAGCTGCCAAAACTGCAGCAAGAGAGGTAAGTGAAAACATGAGAGCAACAACTCTGCAGACACCAAAGTGAGTGAAGAAAGAGGAGTTGCTGTAGGCACTGGAGCAGAGAGCCTGTGGTGCAGCCCATGGTGAGGCAGGCCCTTCCCTTGCAGCCCTGGAGGCCATGGCAGAGCAGAGATCCACCTGCTGTCCACAGAGGACCCCACACCAGAGAGGGAGGATGCGTCTGTGACCCTGTGAAAAGTCTGCACTGGAGAAGATTCCTTCAGGACCTGTGAACCTGTGGAGACAGAGAAGCCCGTGCTGGAGCAGGTTTGTTGTCAGTACTTGCAACCGCATGGGTGACTCACACTGGAGCAGTCTGCTCCTGAAGGACCGCACTCACGGAAGGGACTTATGCTAGAGTAGTTCATGAAGAACTGTAGCCTGTGGGAAGGACCCATGCTGGACAAGTTCATGGAGAACTTTCTCTTGTGGGAAGGACCCCACACCNGAGAACTTTCTCTTGTGGGAAGGACCCCACACCACAGCAGTGGGAAGTGTGAGTAAGCCTCTCCCTGAGAGGAAGCAGCAGCAGAGACCATCTGTGACGAACTGACCAAAACCGTCATCCCTTATCCCCCTCCGCTGCTAAGAGCACGAAGTAGAAACCCAGGAAGAAAAGTGGGGAGGGGGAAGGTATTTTAAGATTCATTTTTTTATTTCTCATTAGTCTGCTCTCCAGTTATCCCCAAGTTGAGTCTGTTTTGCCTGTGATGTTAATTGCTGAGTGATCTCCCTGTCCTTATCTCAACCTGTGAGCCTTTCATTTTATTTCCTCTCTCTTGAGCAGTTTAGGAAGGGGAGTGATAGAGTGGCTTCATGGGCATCTGACACCTAGCCAGGGTGCAAGTTGCACCGTGCAAGTTCCTTTTCCCCATCAAGACTCATACTGTCATGTTTAGGGTATCACAGATGCAAGCAGAGGATATATGAAATTGGCATTGTGAGTATAGCCTCACTGCTACCATGCATTCTGATGGGAACAGCTGGCAGGAACCTAGGTCTGGTGTAGGCATCCAGGCCAGCGATTCCCAGTCTCTGCCAAGCCACAGAGCAAAAGAGGCACCAGAGAGCATAAGCCCATACACAGCAACTGTCTCCTTCTGGCCAGCATACCATCAGGCTTGCATGCCGCCTGAGGAAAGCTGAAGGGGATGGACTGATGAGACAGCTTAGACCAAACTCAGACTCAGTTCACAGTAACTGTAGATTAACTAATTTTGCTTAAATTCTTGGATTTGCTCAATGTTAAAATTAATCCAAATCACATCAGAATCTGTCGGTATTTTCAGGTTTTGTCCCATATGCTATTACATCATGCCTTCCAAAAGTCTTTAATTATACTTGTAAATACAGCATCTGTGATACTAGAAAACTCCAGTGGTGTATCTAAGCTAAAGTTACTTGTTCAGAATCAGCTGTTCCCTTTGGAAAGACATGAAAGCATTGGGGTATTATCAAGTAACCCACTTGTAGGATGTTTCTTCTCAGCCTCTGTTGAGGCTGAAGGCTGATCTACTCTTTAAAGCCTACAGCTGATTGCTTTCTTTTAACTTCTTTTTCTAGTTTAAAGTGAATAACCATTTTGATCTTGTTTACAGTTGTGGGCTAAATGTAAATGAGTATTTGGGAACATAGCTCAGTATGTGCCCTGCTTACCAGCTTTGTGCCAGAACAGCACAAAGGAGTTATTTCACTGTTATTAAGTTCCTAATGTTAAAATTTGTAGATAGAAAGATACCTTCAGGAGCCATTTGCATTCTGGTCCAAACATTGTCACGTAATGCTTATATAAGAAGTGAGTGCTGACCACTCTTTGAATGTTTTTCAAAACACAACACTGACAGAACTTTGCTCTCCAGAAAAAAAAAAAAAAAGACAAAAACATGACCAAAAAAAAAAAAGGGACAAATTTATTACAGAAACATTAGAATAACTGAATTATTCTACTGAAAATATGAATCACCACATGTTTATTCTAGACAAATGTCGTGGTTTTGTCCAGC
>WBNH01001301.1:0-86818 GCA_013401255.1 Urocolius indicus
TGGGCCAAACCACGACAGTGTGCTTAAAATATGAAGAAAAAGCTGTAATTTTGAACTTAAATCTTCCACATGAAAGCATCCTTATTACTGGATTACTAGTTTAGTTTCTCTTCTAATGAATTCACTTATGAGGTTCTGAGAATAAAGATACTTGATCGAATGCACTGTTCTTCCTCTATTAAGCAAAAAGGATCTTGCTTCAGCCTTAATTGTATTTTACTCAAACAACAGGAGGAAATAATTGAAACCAAAGCAAATAGTAATATTCTTTAACCCTAAAATTCAAGTTCAAATTCCAGGCAAAACATTTTAATGTTGATTAGTGATCTACTGCAATTGCAGTCACATACTGCCTTCACAAAGACAGATAAAAACGAAAAAATACCAAATTAATATACAGCAGTTAAGACACACGTGAAAAAAATTAAACCAAAGTAAAATAAAGCACTGTGAAAGAACCTACATTTTTATCCAATTTTATTAAAAAAAAACACTAAAAACAACCCCTCTCCCCCCCACACACACCCCCCAACGTCTCCACAGCTCTCAGTGTGTTTTAAGGTGCAAAGCCCCAGGAGATATATTACCACTGTGGTATACACTAATACCACAGTTGCTACTGCTCATATTTTTACATAATACTGTATCCATTATACCAATCCATTAAGGACTGCCTCATCTAGCAGATGATGAGTAAGCATTTCAGCAAATAGCTCTTACCATGCTTGAGCAAAAACAAAGCTGGCTCACTTCAAGATTGTTGGGAATGTCTACTTAAGTTGCACTATGGCCACGGAGGTGGCCCACCACAGTACATGGTTTCTAAACAAGCACCAAGTGGTGAGGCAGATGAGAGATCTAACTTGACTAGCAGAGAAAAGAAGTGAATATCACTATGCTGGGTTTGTGCTAGGCCATTTTTGTAGAATCACAGAATCTTAAGCGATGGAAGTGACCCCAAAAGATCTAGTCCAACCCCCCTGCCAGAGCAGGCAACTTAGAGTAGGTCACACAGGAACCTGTGGTTTCTGAATGTACTCAGAGAAGGAGACTAAATAACCCATCTAGGCAGCCTTTTCCATTGCCCTGTCACCCTCACAGTGAAGGTAACAAAGGAAGGAGACTGCAGTGATGGCCTCCATAAGTTCTTGAAACTTCCTTTGGCTCTGAGGTAGACTCACCTCTTGCCTCACCAAGCCAATCTGGTGCCTCTGCAATTGTTACTTAAGGGAAATCTGCATCAGGAGGACGAAGGAGTGGGACATAGAATCATAGAATGGTAGGGTTGGAAGGGACCTTTAGAGATCATCTAGTCCAACATCCCTGCAGAAGCAGGTTCACCTAGATCAGGTCGCATAGGAACACGTCCAGGGAAATTTTTGAAGACCTCCCAGGAAGGACACTCCACAACCCCTCTGGGCAGCCTGTGCCAGGGCTCCATCACCCTCACAGTGAAACAGGTTTTTTTTATATTTAAGTGGCACTTCTTGTATTCCAGCTTCATCCCATTATCCCTTGTGCTGTTGCTAGCTACAATAGAAAAAAGGGATGTCCCAACCTCCTGACACCAACCCTTTAGATATTTGTAAATGTTAGTAAGATCCCCCCTCAGCGTCCTCTTCTCCAGCTTAAACAGGCCCAGTTCCTGCAGCCTTTCCTCATATGAAAGATGTTCTAGTCCTCTGATCATCTTGGTGGCCCTGCGCTGGACACTCTCCAGAAGTTCTCTGTCCCTCTTGAGCTGAGGAGCTCAGAACTGGACACAGTACTCCAGATGAGGCCTCACCAGGGCAGAGTAGAGAGGGAGAAGAACCTCCCTTGACCTGCTGGCCACACTCTTCTGGATGCATCCCAGGATGCCATTGGCCTTCTTGGCCACAAGGGCACATGGCTGGCTTATGTTTAGCTTATTATCAATCAGGACTCCCAGGTCTCTGTCTGCAGAGCTGCTCTTCAGCAGTTCAGCCCCCAGCTTGTACTGGTGTATGACCATACAGACCCTGCAATCAGTGAAGAAAGTAGGGAAAAGGAGCACTGGACTGGACAACCCCTGAAGTCCACAGCAAGAAGGTGGATGTGCCCGTGTAACCCACAGAGGGCAATGGCTTCTTCTGAGGAGAAACATGAGGCAGTAGCCATTGAAAAAGTACTGACTGCAATCTCCATTCCTTGCCCTCTGTGCTGCTGAGGGGGAGAAGGTAAAGATACCAGCATCAGATGCCTGAGCCCAGGAAGTGGAGAGAGGTGGAAGAAAGGAGATGTAAAGGGCTGATTCTGCTGTTTGTTGTTATCCTACTCTGTTGTTTCCTGTTTGTTCTGATTTTGGTTGTTGGTGGATTAAATTAATTTTGTTTCCTTCCCCAAGCCAAGCAGTTTTGTCTGTTTTTCCTGTATCATAAGCAGCAAATGAGCCCTCCATGGACATTTCCATGAGGTCCACGGTTACTTTTTTTTTGCCTTTTGAGGATGGGGAGATGTGAGGGAGTGGCTCCTTGTGGTTCTTTGTGCTTAGGTTCTTGGGCCTAAACCACAACATTCACCTTGGCTCTCAAGAGGACAGGACAGCCACACCAGAAGAAACTCCATGTATCTAACACTGAGATCTGATTTCTCCACCAGTCCCTCCAACCCATAATTTTTTCAGCCAATATTTTCCACCAGTACCTGTGTGGAAGCTTCTCACAAATGAAGAACGTACATTGGAAAAGCCTGCACTGAGTTTCCACAACTATTTGAACCACTGTCTCTCTCCTCTGCTCCTTTGAACACAGCTGAAGGGAATACTTATGGAGGACTATGGTCCTCTTACCAGAAAGGTAAATAATGGATTATTCGAATTAGGAAGCATGAGTTTACCTAACCATAAGTGATTGCTTTTATTAGTTCAGACATGACTAAACAGCTACAGAATTATTTTTCTCTTCTTATTTGAATAAGTATGTGCTTTAAAGACCCTACCAGGCTATCCAAATTAATTAAGTTTCATTAAAGCCAATGAATATCCCATTTACTTAGTATTCTGATTCTACCACCTTCCTGGAACATTCTCATCTTAAGATGCCAAAGTGTGGAGAACCCATTGCCACCTCTGACTCAGCCAGGGACAAGACACAGTGTCAGTACATATCTTGTAACAGATGGCTTCTGACTGCTTAAAAAAGAAAATAAGCAAGTAGGCGCTTCTATAGCTGTTTATCTTCTTTTCTCTCTCAGGCCTCAGAGATGTAAAAGCATAAGAAGGCAGTGCAAGATGTCATCACTGTTTCAACACCATGCAGAATGAAAGCAGAAATACAACTTTTTGGTATACTCATCAGTTTGAATGAAAAGCTGCACATTATTTATGAGACGTGTGAGAAACTATCCATTGTACTGAACAATGATAGTCAATCCTAGATATAAATTCTCTGCTGGTCGATAACCACTATACCCATTCCCTTAGCCATGAAAATGACCTGACAGAGCCATAAATTCACACAATGTCTGTTTTTCACAGACAAGCTCCCCTTGCTCCGAGTCTGCAGTGCGCCAGCTATGACATCAGTATAAACATTTACTCATTTATTATTTCATGTTGACTGCTTTTCAGATTCCTGACACAGGACAGGCAAGTAGCAATGGTGACATAATCTAGGCCAGGTTCAAGACCTGAGTGGAGGTTGAATTTAGATTTTAGAGATGGTATAGTGTGCTAGCACTTCCTGTCCCAGCAATGCTCTGGAACTCACTAAATATGGATTTCCTTTCAACATACAAACTTCCATAAATCCGTAAGTTTCCAATTTACACTTGTATGAACCAAATACTTACAAGTTTCTTTCAGAGAACCAAACAAAAAACTCAATCTAAATAACTGAAAACCTTAATAATTCCTGGCATTGACCCAAAATCTTTTTTAAGAGCCAGACTGATAATTAGTACATTTTCAATGATTTTTCCCTATAGGGTCAATGTTCTAAGGGGTTCTAGTGTTAGCAAATCGGTGCTAAGATTTGCTCTGTGCATTAATGTGCACAGAGTGTTAATCTACTTATTTGTAATAACACTGTTCCTGTAGGAAAGCCTGTCTTGATTGTTAATGATACTTGAGGCTCTTAATCTTAAAACGAATGGGGAGAAAAACTGCAGGGTGTGGCATAGTCTGCTACACAGCTTGTCATTTACTGAAAATAAAAATCTAGCTTAATTCCATTGATAGCACTCAGAATATTATAATAGGCATTTAATTTCCTAAACAAATTGCATTTTAAGAAGCGGGAGCAATTTCCTAAATTGCACTGTCTTCATTGTTTATATTTGTTGTTGTTGTTTTTTAAGCTAGGACCTATTGAAAAGCAATTTATTCAAAAAGAATAATTTAGGAAACTTGTTCTTACCTTCCACTATTCTCACACCAATTTCCTTCTTAAAAAATTAGCAGCACAAATAAAAAAAAATATCTTATTCTTCTTCCAGATTAAATCTTAAAGACTGCTCTGTGGTCAGTATCACTGCACTGCTGCCTAACAGTATATACTGTTGATATATTAATAGGTTTATTGACTATTTTAAAGTTTTACAACTTTTCATTTAGCCCAATGTGCCCTTGTTGTGAACTCATCCCAAGAATTATCAGGTTCAATAACCTAAATTACATTCATTAATGCCGTAATAGATACATGTAATAAAAAAGAAAAAGACATAACTAATACCTTTACACAAGTGGTCCTATTGACTTCAATAAGACCGAGTATACAGTAGAGGAAAAAACTACTACACAGACTATGAGGACTTGAAATATATAAAATAAAATCTGTACATGCACAGCATCAGACTTACAAGCATGAAAAATGATAATAAAAGTAAACTGGAAGAACAAGACCTGTAATGAGTATTCACGGAATAACGAAATCACAGAACCTTAAGTGTTGGAAAGGACCTCAAGAGATCATCTAGTCCAACCTCCCTGCCAGAGCAGGCCTCTGGCAGGTTGCACAGGAACACGTCCGTGTACCTTTGGTCAAAAATGTTACGACATTCTGGAAAAAAAATTATGAAATGTAGTCTGACTGATAAAATATCACAAAATAACGCCACACCAGATTGCCTGGATGATGTCAACCTTTTAAAAATTCCATTCCAATCTTCCCAAAATATTTTGAATATATAAAGTGCTGTCTTACTTCTGCAGTTTTGAATTCAAACAGAAGGTCAATTTGACCAATTTTCTATAAAACATATATTTTGAATTTCTCACAACTCTGTTATAGAGTTGAGGCTCCACATATATCCTAAGAAAGGTTCTGGATCTCTTGTAAGTATCAAGCAATTAACATTGATACACACACAGCATAACAGACATCAGTGTAACATAATCTTAACTCTTCCATGGGAAGCACTGTCCTTACTTTCCAGAGACAAAATGTCAGTTAATATGCAAATTGTTAAGTCATAACAGAAGTAATTTGACGTTTGGAAATGGATATATATATTTATAGACATCTATAAAATGGAGTACTGTTGATTACAAAACCACGAAGTAATAGAAAAGCCTCTGAGCGTAACAAAGAGATGTAAACTGAGATGATGGTGCAAAAGATAAAAAACACAGTATTCAATATTGAAACAAGACACTGTAACGAGGCCAAGAAACACAGTGAATCAACTGCTGACCTCATATCAAACTCAGTCTTAATCATAGTGAATGAAAATTGCTGTTCATAGATGTCTAGAAAAGACTTTAAGCAACAAACGTGTTCTGGACTTAATATGCTACACACAAAAACTGGAGAAAATATTATCAATTCATCAAAATATTATCAACTACAGAACTCCTGAATTGTCTAGCTGGAAATTATATTAAATCATCCTGCATTTAATTGCCAGTTTACATCTAGACAAAGCTATAATTACATTTGTATTAAAATACATAAAATCCACTCAAGTTAGTGCTTTAGAAATTTTGTAACTATCTAAGGCAAATAACCCTGTTACTTCAAATACCTCTGAAGGAGTAGCTTGCCCTTACAAATGAGTGGAGTGCACAGGGGAGGTACAAACAGTTTGGTATTTTCTGTTCTGTTTCAGCTTTTAAAAAGGTCAGTTCCAGTGAGAGAATAACTGAGAAAATTCTCTAAATCCAGCATTTATAGAAAGACAGACAGACATCCACATTCATTCAGACCCTAAAGTCCTGTTCTTAGAATATTCATGTACTCATACACTGAAATATGTTGAGATTTCATCAGAAGCACTTTTGGACTCATTAACTCACTTGTAGCTGTCACTATCTTAAATGTTTCCTGAGTGGCCATACAGTCACTGTTCCCAAAATACGTTACATAAGTCACTTCAAAACTGTTGCATGTATACTATCAAAGTACCTGAATGCCACATGTTGAAAACATCTTCCAAGTTATCATGTTTGTTATTGTGGTTGTCAGGCATGTCTGGTTGCTCCCAATTAATTCAAGCACTGTATATAGCAGCAAAATGACTAACAAAAGATTTGGATTTTTGAGGATAAACACCAAGATAATACCCAGACACCACTCCAACCTACCCTAATACCCAAGATATTAGGTGCAAATCTATTCGTGGAAGAAAAAAATCTTTTGGCTTCTCTGTGGGAAATGTAATCTCCAAAATACTGGCACTGACACTAAGTCTGGCCATTCTCTACCTACATCTACAATAAACCTATTTGATGATAACAAAGCAAGAAAGTCACCAGATGTGGTGGCTCGTGCATTGGTAAGTAACTATCAAAGTCAGTTATTCATACTACTTGTAATCAGGCTACAAGTTTCTGAAGCCTCACCATCTGCATTTTTTTGCACAGCAACTCTAACGAGTTTTTTTGTTTGTTTGTTTTGTTTTTTACTGTCATTAGGTTTCAGTCAGCAAGAGTTTGGAACAGTTTGCTTTTTCCTTCAAGGGAGCTCTATAAGCAAAATAAAATAACACCTTTTTTAATCTCTCCCCATCCCCCCCCCCAAGTGAGCTGTATTAGGAAGTTAAGAAAACAAAGACATTAACATGGGAAAAACCCAGAATCTAACAGAAATAAAAAAAGGCTATAGATAGACTTTAGACTTTATCTTGCCTGATGTGTTTCTTCCTTCTGCTTTTCTCCCAGATCAACTATCTTCCAATAGCTTGCAAATCACCAAAAAAAAAAAAAAAACCCACAAACAAAACCCATAAAAGTAACTGTCTTCAGGAAGAAAAAAGTAAAAACTCAGAATAACCTTTCCCTCTATCCCTTCCACAGCTTGATTGCATCTCTTTTCCCTACTCTGCTCAGCAAAATCTGGGTCTCTGCTGTGTGTCAAGTCCTGTTCTTTGTTCTCACTTTCCTCTTGCCTCTCTCCTCCTACCCAAAGTTCAGCTGCTCCCAGCAAAGAAGTAAATGTCTTTGCAGATATTCACCTGAGCCAAAGCAGAGAGGCCAGACCAAAGTGAAACAAGAGTCTTTTTCTCCACTGCCCAGTTACTGTCTTTTTAAAGAAACATATCATGGTAAATGACAGCAAATAAATAAAATAGAAACATTCTATGATAAGGATCTTTTCATAGAAATTTAGTCTAAAGACTGATCAAGATTTTTATTGTTCTGTACAGTGTTTATTACATCATTTAATACAGTGACTCCACCATAACACTTCTAAATGTCCTATTAAACACGGTATTAAATTCACAGATCTACAAGATTACATTCTATTAAGGTTTGGAGTCTATTAATTTATTCTTATTTTTCTTGTTTTAGCTATACTAATTTAATTCTTTCAGCCTTTTCCCCTTGTTTATCTGTTTTTCTCAGATGTCCTTAAGCACATTTGTAGCACTTGTTTTGTGCTAGCTAATTAAATCCTTTGTTTTAATCAAGATTATCACAAAGCCACTGGACCAAGTGTCTTAAGTTTTTCCACGTGTGAATTGTGCTGTTGCAAATAAATTATTGGTATCTACAATATCAAAACCTCTGTACTGTACACAAAGTCTGTACACAAAGATCTATTTCAGCTGATGTTTTGTACAATATAATCCACAGTCAGAAGTACGTCCACAGTATTCTCACTGCTAGATACTAGCCACTGGAACTGGAGACAGTCTGCATATCACCCTGCAGACTAAGACAGTTTCATGTTAGTACAACACACTATGAAAGGTAGTTTCAGTCTATAATAATGAATATATTCACACATCTACATAATAGTTAAATTTCCAAATTTAATCTTCTTTTCCTTGATGCAGTCAATTTGGTTCAATTAACCATTTTAATAGTATAGTGTGTCTAAAAATTGCTCTTTATTGGGCAATATCCTAAAATAACTGGGATTGCTGTTGCTGCTGATTTAACATATACAATTTTCCATTACTTAAATACTATAACTAGCAAACAGATTCCAAAATTTGGACTGCATTATCTGAATTGTATTTTCATCTGTGAGAGCTCTTTAAGAAACTATGCAATGCATTCCCTAAATGAAAAAAAAACAACACTCACTGGTTAGTTATTTTAGCCTGTTTACCACAGGAATGCTGTCTTTAATGTCAGCATGCTTTAGCTCTAAACTTCAAACAGCTGATAACTGTTCACCTGCAGGAGACTCAATGTTTTCCTAGAAGCAGTAAATATAGTTTTCCAGCAAAACATCTCAAAGAAATCTTTTGTTATTGTTGTTGTTTCAAAACAATTTTCTTAAATAAATAAAGCAGCTCTTAATCACAATATGCTGTATTTGATCAGGAAAATAAGAACACAGTGCTTTGGAAAAACAAGCTTAATAACTTGTATTAGTCTCTCATAACAGTCAATTTCTATATACATTGCCTTGCAAAGATTTTATGGTAGTTTAACTGAATTTGATAAACATCAGGAAGGGACCCCAGAGGCTCTCAAAGCTAGCCAGGGAAAAAAAAAAAAATCCACAAATATCATAAAACAGTTCTCAGCAAAATGTTCATTTTCATTGTTCTCTGGAGATAGGGAAAGTTTGATAAATTCAAATAAAACAAATTGAGCTTAGGGAATGAACATCAAGTGCTTATCCATGCTATCTTCTTTATCAGATACCAGGAACGGCATTTCAGAAGGTTAAAACAACTCACTACTCTCCTGCTCTCACATCTCCCCGCATCCCCTGCTCCATGTTGTCAAATATGCACTCCTCTAGCAACTGTTTGAAGCAAGTAAAATTTCTATCTGAAAACAGCAACATACAATTTCGAATGCTTTTGGAGTTGAAGTTACACTTCATTGCTAATCAAAAAGTTTCAGAGCTTATTCAGAACTTGTGCACAAAAAGCTCATGTTCACCTAAAGTGTAATCCTATTCTTTAAATTACATTCATAAACAGCATACGACACTTTCGCATTTTCAGTATGCCACAGGATTCACTAGCAAATTTTAGGAATTTGCAAGTCAATAAACAGTCTTTCAATCTACCTGGTCCTTGCAGACTCAGCATGCTACTTGTATGCCAAGCTGTTGTCCTTCTGGCTTCCTATATTGCTGCCAGCACTAAAGATTTGGCAGGCAAAATTCTTCACTCAGTAGACACAGCACAGCAGACTGGGGTATACGGAACAGTCCCAGGTTAACAGATACTTCAAATGGTGAGTTAAGTGCAACTTCATGCTGCAGTCAAAAGCAGCATGAAGCAACTTACTAACTGTAATGCTGTGTTTATACCGTGTTCCTCAATTTTACCAGTTACAGCTATGTAGGCCGTGTATATAGGTGCTGCAACCTTTACAAAAATACTGTCTGAAAAGAGAGCATTATTAACGTCTTGAAAGGTGAATGACATGGAAGATCATCCACTTTGTTCTTCCACAACTCTCCTAGATTTATGGGATTGAAAATAGCATTGAGGAATAAAACCAAACCACATAAACAAACAAAACCAAAACCCCTAAAAACAACAGCAAAGTCCCAAACTCACAATGGCAAAGGAAAAAAAAAAAAAAATCAAAAAGACCCATAAACAACCCCCCTGGCTTTTAATATATTATTTTCTTTCCTCAAATGAAAGATGAAAAAGTGATCAGAAAAGAAACCAGAGGGCAGCATGTGATAAAAGTTCTATTCAATCTGTTTTTCAGAGGAAAGCTGTGCTTAAAATATCATTCTTCCTCAAGTAACCACTTCCTTTCTAAGAAAAAAAATTGAATGGGATGATAAGATGTCATTTCTTGCAACAGTAAAAATGAACTGAACACAGAAACTCCAGAAGGTCTTCTCAAGCCGTAAGTTCCCCACATGCTATTAATATGCATGTTGTCTTTTCTATATATTCTGTTCTAAACTTGCCCCACAAACCAACTGTCATCCCTGATGCCTGCAGCTCTGTTACCAGGAGAAGACACCAACATTATCACTAAAGATTTGCTACTGGATCAATTCTGTAGGTGTTGCAAATCAGCAAAGCTTTGGTAACTTCAGCTAAGTGATGATTTACAGTGCCCTGAGGATCTGGTCTTCTGTCTTCGTTACTTCATTAATCTGCATATTCCTACAATGTACAACAATATTTTTTTTCCTAAATTACTCCTACTTCAACTCACCTGTTGTAAATTTGATGTGGATTTATACAGAGTTCATACCACACTTTCTTACTTATTTTTGAAGAAATATTGCCCTGAATCACTCCATGGCCCACAAATGATCTATATGGCTGACTGAATCAAGTCTGAGCTGGTAGCTGTCAGCAGGTATGAATTCAATTTTGCAAGACCAATCCATTAGTATCTAAACCCTATTAATAGAGTGCAGAGGAGGAAGCATATTTTTTTTCTATGCCAGGGAATAAGAGTCTGGACACTTATGGTAGGAAGGTATTTGATCAGGTCTGTCAGAGTCAGAAGACCATGGTGAATACTTTCTCATCATAATGAGTAGCTCATTCCCAAGAGAAGAGAAAGTTGGTGTCAGGAAGCATGTTTTGTCATATTCCTTCAAGACATCACTGAAGTTAACAACCTAGCAGGATTCAGAGGAGATTTAGATATTTACATGACCATTAACTGCTACATTGGTCAGTATATACTCCTATTTTTTTTGTAAGAAAATAAACTCTCATATTTCAGTGGATAATTCTGCTACTAGAAATGAAGGATAGATATAACCTCAGTGGAAATGTTGCTACATTTTCATTTTGGAGCTTTTTGTAGTTTCCTTAGTTTCCTTCTGAGACTATCTACTGTTAAAAAAGGACCCAGAGGGAATACCACTCTGATCCTCCATGGTGTGGCCTGAAAATCAAGCAAACTAATCATTGAATGAAAACCTAACTAGCTGATGCATTTTACTTGCAGATTTGTTTTTTGAGAAATAAAGGGTTATGTGGACCCCAAATTTAAAGTGAAGCACCAGTGACTCACAACAATTTTATTTTGTGGGCATTTAAATACCTCTACAGTTCTCTGAAAGTAGCACTGACATGGAAAAAATAATTTAAATAGAGTTAGAAGAACTATTTCTTCTGCCTAAAACCTGATGTTTTTCTAAAAGCAAATGTCTTCAAAGTATCCTCTGCAGAAATATGTAACGGTTATCTTTTAACAAGTCAGCATTTTTCAAATGTTACAATACTGTAGATCTGAAATGGTATTATTCATAAACTTAAATTAGAATGAACTGAGACCTCAAGCAACATACTTTATTAACAAGCTCAAGCTTTTTGGCATATCCAACTATAGGAGGTATTTACGGAGTGATATAAGGTTCTGTACCCTAAATGAATGAATATTAACACTGACTTGGAGAAGGTTACAATTATGTTAGGCTGAGAGCACTACAGGGAAGAAAAAAAAAGTACTTTAGATAGGCTAAAGAAGCACTCTCAGTCAGCAGCAGCAAAAGCTTCCTGCACAGATCTAGGTGTTGGGCAAAGTACAAGGAATGAGATTAGTTGCTCTCACATTCACTGAAATAACTAGCTCTAGGAGGAGAGTTAAAGATGACCATACTGTAACTGAGATAATGTTAATTGTGGACATGAGTTGCATACTTTGGGAATAGGAATTAATGGAGTGTGCAATTTAAATAAAATCATATCTTACTGATTTTTTAAGAGTTATTTCATCACAATTCTTACAGTTAAGGAAATTCAACTACTTAGTCATCTGTCCTTCAAAATGTGTCTTGGGCTACAAAGGGGTACTGATCAAGTAAAATCCTCTTCAATAACAAGAAATACATTAATAAATGCCTACCTGTCTCCTGTAGGATCAGGATAAATTTTAAAGGGCCACTAATTCACACAAACATTTGCACACCATTCCACAGTGTTATTGCTAACCTCATAAACTGAAGCTAAACAAATTACTATGCTCTACCATATGCCTATATGGAGCCATCAGTAGGATACTATTTTTAATAACTTTTCCTGCAGTTTATGGGAGAAAGAACAGCTGAAAACTAGTCTGATCTTTTGCCTAAGTATTTCCAACTTGATAGATTCGCCATTGCTATTCTATGTACTTATTGTACATCAAGGAGAATGTTGTTCTTGTTATCACATCTATTCCAATTGCTTATCTTCTGCCAAGCCACCCATCTTTGCTCCTTCCATCTTTTAGAAAATAGCATTTCTTGAAATTTTTTTACTGTTCTGTAGACGCACATACACTGAGTTTGAATGTCCCACTGTGCTTCAAGAACGACTTCACTGAAATTGTATGGGTCTTCAAAGAATAACAGTTAAGTGGATTTCAGTCACAGCTATATCAAGACATTTGTTAGACTAAATGAGAGTTCATGAGGCAAACAAATAAGTGAATCACTTAAAATTTCAAGTTATGATTTCCATGCTGTAATCTCAGTTCCTACCTCTTTTCTTTCCTCCTGCTATTTCAAAATCTTAACTAGTTTGTTTGCTACATCGTCAGTCTTAACAAAAAAGAATACTGTTCTCTGCTTCCCTTCTAGCTTCAGTTATCCCATTTTCTTACTACATTTCCTATCTCCTCAGGCTTCTTACCTGAAGTCACTACTAGTTTACTGCTAGTAGTATCACTACTCATCATCTGCTGTGAATCATAAAGTCACTGCGGAAACTAATTAGGGACCTATAGCTGGCAGGAAACATTAACTGCTTTCTGTAGGTCTTTGCCCTGAAATAAAATTCTACATGGAATATATCCTGCTAGTGAGCTGCTACACAGTAAGTGCAATTTATACTTACTGATCAACGCCCACTGCATCTCAATGATGACTGTTCACTGTTGAAAGAAAGACATCACTGCTAGCCACACACTGGCAACTCCTGTATGCAGAAATGGGTCAGCAATGACCTTATACCAGAAGATAATAATTCCATTTATGCCCAAATTTGAAAATATGGCAAATAACTGCAATATTGCAGGTAGCACTGATGTGTTGCAGCATGGCAAATCCAGCTTGTGGAAACTGATCTGCAGCAGTAAATTACTGTAGTGAAATATTTACTTTTGTCAGGATAGACATAGTATCATAGAATCATAGAATGGTAGGGTTAGAAGGGACCTTTAAGTCCAACTCCCCTGCAGAAGCATCTCCACTTAGATCAGGTTGCATCTCCATTGGTAGCATTAATCAGCTACTGCCAAACCTGTAAACAGGCTAGGACTATCTAATGATAGACTAAGTAATAATATATATAGTTATAACTAGATATAAAAACATAATATTTTTTTGTAGCAATAGTGGTTTATTAGCCCTTCACCTCTTTTTTACTATCTTATGACATTTTCATGCCTGACTTTTTCTCTTACATTTTGTTACAATATCCTCCCACACTGTTTCTACTCTTTGGTAGTACAACAGAATTTTCTGGCTCCATATCTTTCAATCTGCAATAACCATAACAGTTGCATTTCCCAAACCTTTCTCTTTTTTCTCTACCTATATATGGGTACTCAGCCTACAATCTCGCAAAAGTTGCTCAGCAGACAAACTGGAGCAGCAGCCACAGATGACTGCTGCCCAAGCAAAGATTACTTTGCTACCTCACAGTCTTTTCCTTTCCTGCAAGTTTGTGAAGTGGTAGCCTTGGTTTATGACAAAAATGAGGAAGGCTAAAGAAATACCTTGTTTTGTCACATGAAGTATTAGTTGCCAGGAGTTGGTTTAGATATGTAGTTTTTCATAATGTTGATTTCTTTAGAATCCAGACAAGAGATACAGTTGTGGCAGGGCTTTTTCTCCCTTGCTTTTCAGATTATATCACAGTTTTTTGGCAAGGTCCTATCTATGAAGATTTCCTTTTTAAAAAAAGAACTGGTAAAAAAAATTCAGTCAGATCCTAAAGTTCTGCAAGAAATGCATGCCCCACTTTCACACTGTTTTGCATCTTACACGATATGCTCTTATGCTACATTTTTAATCTAAGCATTTTACTGAGGTCACCAGCTTGATTTGTATTTTGCAGATGTAGGAAATGGATAACGAAGTGAATGGATGTTCAGTAAGACAGTTTCAGAGCCAGGAATGAATAACAGTGCTTTGAATCCCATTCCAGGGTGCTGTGTGTGTGCAATAATAAAGAGCTGTGGAGACGGCTGTGGAACGACAGAATCACCCAATGCAAGTGATTATATAGAAAAGTTTGAAAAGAAGTGAAAAATCAAGCCTTGGATGAGACATAAAGCAGTCAGATAAACCAAATGTACCTTCCTCCTTTATTAACTTCCTTAATGAGGTTATCTCTGACTATCAGGAACTCTAATGAGACCAACAACCATCTATTTTAAATGCCAAGCAAACGCCTCTTAAGGAACAGACTCCCTCTTCGTAGGGCTGATGCCCTCGAATCCTAATAGTAACTGACAAGACTTCCCCATCTGGACTAGTTTTTTTTTTCAACTTTGCATTTTGAGTATGTGACAAAGCACTGTGCAAGGGATTGCCTTTACAAGCAGAGCTGTATGTTTTTTAAAATGGGTGAACAGCATTGCAATAACATATGTGGAAAGATCAAAATGCAATTTCTTTTTATTATTCCTATTACTGCATTCCCCTACACAATGGCAACCTCTTCAGGGACATCGTCTGCAACCTAATATTGATTTAATGTGCCACTTCATATGCCTGCCACGTCCTAAGATTAAAGATTTAAATTAATATGACAAGTAAAACACTAAGAAATTTAACAAATCACCAGACAGGCTTATCCACAAAGGGTACATTTTATAGTAAAAAACCCCCAAACCAAACAAACAAAAAAACCTGAGCCCAGCAGCCACAGCTTAGGCATAGGCCAGATTTAATTTGCTTGATCGATCTTGAGATCTTTGAGAGCAAATTCATTATTCTCTTATTAACTATTATCATTATTGGAATTTATAAGGAACCTATAAACCTATTAAACTGGTCTTAAATGTTGCAATCTATTTATTGAACACGCTAGCAATGAAAAATTAATTATTTAACAACCACCAGAGGAAAACATCAGTGGCCTTGTCACCTCAGAGCTAGATTGATAGCATGTTACCTTCTGGAGAGTGGGGCCCTGCAGCACTCAAATATAAACCTTGGAAGGATAATGCTGAGTATGTTACAGCATAAGTCACATTTTTAATTTAATGTTTTATTAAATGTTAGATAAAATAAATATATCCAGGCCTCACAGACTGTGTCTTAATAAATGAATTGGCATTCTTTCAGATGTAAAAAATGGTCACAGCTTCTCAAGGGCATCAAAAACCCTGAAGCATAAGACACCACAGTAAACACAAAGAGCAAAGGCAGTATGGACAGTGATATATTTGCAAGCACTGCGGGTGAGCCAACACTTTCAAAATGCTGAGGCTAACAAAACATGGGCAGTGAACTCTCAAAATGGGAAAAACACCTGCAGTAAGAAGCTGTACTTGAGTGCTGTTGCATGAACATGTCCACTACTGAAAAAAAGTGGAAAGGGTGTGGGTTTATCACCCTCCTGCTACTATATTTCAGGATATGTTTGTACGTTTAAAATTTCATAAGTAGTATTAATAATTTATTTTCTTCTGTCCTTTAATTTTTTAAGGCCAGACTTTGAAAACAAAAGACAAGGAGATGGTAGATTCTTTCCCTCCTCTGCAGTTATCTACAGTAACTTCACTTGCGTTTCCCTGTAGAACTGCTGTCATTAGTAATATATAATTTGGCTAGGAAAAATGGTTACAGGTTACAGGTTCCTTAGTCAAAACCAATATGCCCTAAGATTTCCCCAAGCAGCTCCATTTTGAAAACATTTGGCTTACATAAGGCAGGACGGCTCAACACTACCACTCAAGTAATGAAATGCTTTCACAGCATAATTGAGTTATACTATATATTTCCACAGACACTGAACTAAATGATTGTGACTGTTAAAACGGCCACAAAAGTCTCCTTTTCCCCACTGTGGAACAGAAAGGGAAAAAAAAGTACTTAGCATGCTTTTCCCAGAACTCCAAAATTTTGGTGTTCGATATCTATCCATCTCACATTGCCACACGTTACACTGTTAGCCAGTGTAAGAACTAACAGGTTCCAATGAGCAACATGCAAAACCACACAGCAGTGAGTTATTCTAAAAACGTCTTCTCCTGTCGTCTGTGCTTCTTGAATTCATGCAGCTGGCATCCTCCTGCTGAATGCACAAGAGTATTTGAATGAGAAGAAGACCCTGAAACTTCCTTTGAGCCTGGCATTTTTCCAGAAAAGAACATAAAAGAAAGTGAATAACAAAACAAATCTCACATTTGTGCTTATAAGTCTAAACACATAAAGTATAAGTACATGATATTCTTGATCTAACTACATGAAACTTGCCACCTCAGCAACTTATGAGTCCTGCAGCTGCTGTGAGAGGAAATTAGAAGGACTTTACTCATTAAATATGAAATGTGACTTCACATAGGCATAGGGTCACATGGAAATATAAGCAATGAGATGAACTTACTATGACTTAAAATGTCAAAAAAACCAAAGTCAAGAGAGATTGTATTTAATCTTTAGCTGACCCAATGAAATATTTTATAACCTCAGGTGAATAGTTACAGTTTATAACAGAAATTGCATATTTATATAGAAATTTTATATTTGTATTCAAAATGTGAAGAAAAGGGTATGTTACAAAAAAAATTGGTTTTTATCTTTGATTTTATGAGGTAGTAACTTAGACATTATGATAAAATCATAGAATGGTAGGGGTTGTAAGGGATCTTTAGAGATCATCCAGTCCAACCACCTTGCAGAAGCAGGTTCACCTCGATCAGCTCACACAGGAACGCGTCCAGGGAGATTTTGAAAACCTCCAAGGAAGGAGACTCCACAACATCCCTGGGCAGCTTGTTCCACTGCTCCCTCACCGTCATAGTGAAATGTTTTTTTTCCTATGTTTAAATGGAACTTTTTGTGTTCCAGCTTCATCCCATTACCCCTTGTCCTGTTGCTAGCTACAATAGAAAAAAGGATGTCTCAACCTCCTGACATCCACTGATTATATACTTATTAATGAGATTCCCCCCTCAGTCTCGTCTAGACTACACAGCCCTAGTTCCCATAGCCTTTCCTCATAAGGAAAATCATCTTGGTGACCCTGCACTGGACTCTCTCCAGAAGTTATCTGTCTGTCTTGAGCTGAAGAGCCCAGAACTGGACACAGTAGTCCAGATGAGGCTTCATCACAGCAGAGTAGAGAGGGAGCAGAACCTCGCTCGACCTGCTGGCCACATTCTTCTTGATGCATTAGTTGACTTTCCTGTATACAGCACTGGATCCAAGAACAGAAGCCAATCTTGTTGATATACATTTAAAACACGTTTTAAACATATTAAATATGTTTAGTATACATGTTATAAAAGAGCAGAAAATCAAATACAGTATAAGAAGCTCAAAATGTTCCAGCAGCATCTAAACTTACTGTCTTGGAACAGGACTCCATATTCTTTCCGGTCCATGTACCCTGATATCCTTTCCAGGATTATCAGGACACTGAGGAATTGGGCAGATGTCCTTCTGTTGCCAAATACAAAGTTTGCATCAGGTGCTCCCTGACTTAGATATTTGCAGGGCTAATATGTCCAGTGCTACAGATATATTCATATTGTCTGGCTCCTGCTCCAGAGTAGAGAGAAATTCGATAGTGGTGGAACAAGAAGGCTTATCTGTTTACTCCAGAACAAAAAAAAAAACAAAACAAAACAGTGACTGATTGCAGCAGTTGTTACTCAAGGATACACTCTCAATCCAATATATCTGAATACTCTATTAAAATGACAAAAAAGTATGGGAAGTTAGGCAGGGGAAGGACTACAAAGTGATAGTTACAACACTAAATAAAACTTAATCTTTTCCTAAAGCTTTAACATTTATCATTTTTTCTAAAACTGTAAAAATCTCAATATTCAGTAGTTATAAAGCTCACATTGCTATATGACACTGCAACATGTGGTAGTTCACTGTCTTTCTATTAAGAGGCAAAATCTATGAGCCTGTCCAAAAGAAAACTGCAGGCATCAGGTATTAAATACAGTCTTTTCTCTAAGCAACCAAAAGATCACATATTCTTGTTGAGCAGGATAAATGCTTATCTAAATTTATTTCTGAATTTTCAAGCACAAGATAACCTGTCTAAATATTTTTCTTGCCTGTTACCAAATAAAACAATGTAAGCTGAAATTCACACTTCTCTGCTAGTAAACAGGTATCCAGCTGGAGCCTTCTGTGTAGTAAGATCAGACTTATTATAATAAGTGTCATAGGATGCTCAATTTCATCCACAATACAATATATACAATATATACAGAGCCATTATGTTTACAGCAGCTGTCCTTGGCCAAATTTAGACCCAGATCTAAAATATGTTGCAATTTAGGAAATCCACATACTGTCAAGAATGTATTTCTCTATTCCAATATAGTTTACTTTTCTAAAAGAAGCCACTAGATACAGATTGATATCAGACTATCTGTACAATCAATACTTAGAAATGGGAAACCCTGAATCTATAACCTATGACTACCAATTATTAGCTTTTCCCAAACTAAGGATACAAACTTTTAAAACTTTATGAACTGAAACAATTTCAAATGAGTCAACAAAGTAAAAGTCTGTCAAAGAGAACAAGTGAAATAACTCTACTAATTTTAACAAAATAATTTTCTTCTAATTTCTCCCCCCAACCACACCACCTTTTTAATAAGGTGCACAATAATTACATCATCTAATTTCTCAGAGACATATGGCTCTTAATATATGATTACATGTCAAATCACTATGTATCCTACACAACATAATAGACGGATAGGTGGATAGGTAAGATACAAAGACACAAAGTACTAGTATGTGTGTACATTGTATGTCCATGCATGACTAGAAAGCTCCTTTGCAATCCCATTAAATGCCAAAACCACTTCTAAATGGATGTTAAATGCAAATTAAAAAATCGAAGGTCTGTGACATGTAGGATGTCTGTCCTTTAGTAACCTTTGGTTTTGAGGATGAAAAATTGAGATTTGTCATCCACTTGCACAATGACTAATGAGCTAATAAATTCACAGGCAGATGAATGAAGAATTCTTGATTTCTTTTAAAGGTGCCTACAACCCAAATAAATTATTTTAATAAAAAATTGAAGAGCCATAAATACTGTGAAAAGAGTATGTTCTCAAGAGCGCTACCCAACACTTACTAACATAAATGAGATTGTTTACTGTGGTACCATTACTTGTGAGTGTCAATACTTGCTCTTTCACTGAAGGGAAACATTTTTTAAACAAATGAATTCCCAAAAGTTCTGTGTATCATAAATGCTTTCACATGTGGAAATAGTGGGGATTATAGATTATAGTCCCTGTTATATTAAAAAAGAATTATTATCCTTGGTGACTTTTGGCAGGTAATGTCATCCTTCTTTCCCCACTTTGCTTTCCTATTCTTCGCCTATGAATCCTATTTTTCTTGTAAGCTCTTTGAAGCAGAAGTTATTTATATATGTACTTTAGTTCTCCAGTATTGACTGGGGACTCCAGGAACAATTGTAATACAGCTATAATAAATGTACGTACTGATATTCACATTTGATGGTGTCATACCCACACTATTGTTACATTACCTATGAAGATGCTACTCGGTTTGGAGCATGTGCTATACCAAGCAAACTGATCAAGATTCTATCAAAAAACTTCCATACATTTCTAAGTCTCTAAAGTTCACTATAAAGCTTACTTCATTTATAGTCCTTATCACTCAGTAACTCCCTTTCTCCTTTCACTTGTCTCCTTTCTGTCCCTCTGTAACATATTGCTACTGTGGGAGGTATTCACGCTGTCTAACTTTAGTCAACTAATTTAGGGCTCTGAATCACCCTCTAGAGCCTACCTCATAGAATATGACTATATATGGAATAGACATTTTTAAACTTAGGTGTTCTAATGTGTACTTTCTTCAAATACCCAAAGTAACTTAGCCTAGGTGGTGTTAACATTCCACAGTATAAAACAGTACGTTTTACTGCCTGTCAACAGTAAGTGAATTTATGAAGTGTTTGGATTGCAGATTTTTTTTCATTAGCTTAGCACCCCACTTGCATTTTCTCTCACCTAGATTTAACACAATAAGTGCATTATGTTCAAGAAAGTATAAAAGAAGAAAAGAAAATTAGAAGATTAAATGCATATGGTACTCACTGATGGAATTGGCTAAAAAAATAGTAGAATTCGAACAGCAAATGGCTGCTCAATAAATTGCAACGTTCAGCCAAGGAGGCTGCAGCTGTAAGACAGTACGTCACTCCTATACCTAACCACATCTTGACCTTTTTCCAAGACTGTCAACAAAGGTGCCAATTAAAGCAAAGATTAGAACAACATATTTTGTGTTGTGCTAAACACAACTGTTACCAAGGGGACAAAGATCATACATTTTGCTTAACACTGGATTTCTGATCATCTCAATGCAGATTTTCTACTGACAACTGCTTTGGTAAGTCTCAAGATGAGAAGCAGTTAAGTGTACCATGCATATACTTTTCTTTTGATCTCTTGGGACACAGAAAAGCTTATACTGCAAATATATGAATGATTTCCCAGTACATTGTGGATTTTGTTTAATTTCTCTCTTTCACACAAATTAAGTGATCTGAGAATTTACAAAGTTCCTTTAATATCTGGATTTAATCTGAATACTATTTGTTTGTACATGTCACAACTAATTATTTCAGCCATAAATTTTGCATCTTAATTTCACATATTAAGAGATGCAAGCCAGGTATTCAAGATCAGCTTGTGAAAGCCTCCTCTTCAACCAAGCTGTAAGAAAAGGCTTGATCAACACCCGTATCAACTATCAATACATTTAGTTAAAGAACATTAAATATGAGAAGACACAGAAAACTGTTATTAAGTCTCTGTTGCAAAAGGAATGCATGCAATTTAGACAATATTTAAAAAGGAAACATGAAAACAATATATAGGTAAATATATACTGTTTACAGCATAAAAAAATAAGTGTGCTGTGTACTAATAGTAGGGAAAAGACAATGGGATTATACTATAAAATTAAGCTTTATCTTGGTGTTCCATTAATAGGAGACATGTTGGTGATCTCATAGACAATATAATATGAAGACTAAAATTTGCTTTAGGTGTACAGGAAAATTTTCAGTTGAAGTACCCATACAAAGAAATATTTCAAGATAAATGGGACGCTTCTATCCATAGATCTTTAAATTTAGGAGAAAATATATCTAGCAATTATAATTAGTTTCTATTTATCAAAAGTTTAATTAAAAAAAGAGGAATCAACAGAACATTGTTTTTCCTTCCTAATTGAGTCTGCTTGGCACCAGAGTAATTACTGGGAAATGGCTATCCAGGAAGAACCACAAAGATATGGAAAGATGCAAGATCTGTCCAAACAGGTTTGAAGTACAAGTATTTTAAATTGAATCTGTAAAAACATATACAGATTGACAGTCAGGATAAGGCTACTTGGTTGGATTTATCAGTTCCTGGGTGGTGGGAAGAACTTATGTAACAATCCTATTTTAAACCTCACATTTCTCAGTTAATGCTATGGACAAACTTCAAACCTTTAGCTGAAAATTACAAGTCAATTCAGAGATGTTTACATGCAAATGAACTACAGTTTCATCAAAATGCTTCTTTTACAGTTAGGCACAGGATTAAACTATTTCTTTACCCATTGTGTCCTTTGTAAATGAAACACTTTGGTTATGGATTTTTTTTTTGTTTTGGTGAGAAAAAACATATTGTACGAGAGCAAGCTGTGATATAACATTGACACTATTATCAACACTTCTGGTTCTATATGCTAAATCTTTAATTACTTTTGTAAAATAGCTGAGAGACAAAAAAATCCAGTAATTTGAATATACACAGACAATTTAAATTTAGATATTTTTCTATTTTAAAGAAAAAGACAGTAAAAACTTTATTACTTTGCTGTTTTAGGTTGATTTTATATTTTTTCTCTCTCCTGTAGCCCTAACTTGCAATTGCATAAGTGGCACTGTGTTTTAACTGCTCAAAGGAATACCAAATGGAATCTAAAAGACAATCTATTTTCACTGTTCAAAATCAATGAGATTCTAAAAAATTGGAAAAAATAGAAACTCACACTTTCAAATTTTCATAATACTATTTTTTTATATGCTGTTACAAGCATAAGACCTTGGGAATATACAACAAGAATTTACATTATTATATTTATTTTTTATAGGAAAAGTTTAAATATTTCCACTGATTCAGACTTGGGTTCTATATCAATTAGGAAAATCCAAAGGAAGTACTCTGATATTTATATTTTCAAAAGTCAATCCACTCTAGGGATGGATAGATAACATTCACACCTGCTGATATTCACATGTTGCTAAAGACACCCTAATATACTTAAAATAATATTTAATATGGATGAACAGGATACGCACATCTTGTGCATAGGCAAGACCTGAGTATTTTGTCAAATCTCTTAGTATGAAGATTCAGAAGTCTATTTCAACAAGATTCACCTAGGATAGTACTTTCTTCTCTAACATAAAAATGACGTGATATTTTGTATATTGACTGTCAAATACTTGATTTGATAGATTCTCCATTTCTCAAAGTGGAATCACTATGAAAATAAAATATATTTGAAGTTAATGTAACGATTAATGTATCTGTCCATCTAGCTTTACAGATTTCAATTGTTTCCTTCTGGGAACTATATAATTCTGCTTTGAGAGTTTTGATTGGACAGTTTGAGGATCACAGTTTGTCTTACATAGACAAGTATAATTAAAAATGTCAAGAAAAAAAACCAACGTCTTTGAAAAATGGAGTGCCATCATACCCAAAAAAAGTGAAATCACAAGTGATTTGAGAGTGTTAATAAAAAACAGTTTTTCAACTATATCTTTGTCACATATGGATGGAATCTGGGTTCCACTGTAGTAAAAAAAACAAAGTTTCTATTGATTTTTACTGATATAATTTTAACCTTTAAGTGAAATTGTGAGATCTGAGTAGAATAATAGCAAATGTTTATGTCTCTGTGATTGTACATGTTTGGAAAATCCCTAGTAAGGGTAGCAACGTTACATTGTCTCTATTTTTCTTCAAGAGTGGGATAGCTGAGCAAGGAAACTTTTTTTAGCTGAAAATTTTGGTAGAAAAAAAAAAAAAAGAAAAAAAGAAAGACATAGTAGATAGAATTCTGAAAGGTTACCAAATAATGCTATTAGTTTGCTCAGCTAAAAGAAAAAAAACCAATCATATGACCTTGAAATGCAGAGATACTAAAAACATCACCCAAGTCTCCTCCCGTCCTTTACCACTTTTCCCATGACCTGAAGCTGACAGTTTGATTTTCACAGATAGAAGGGTATGAAACAAGACTTTCCAAACATACAGGTATGTTAGACAATTCTCACAGGTTATTCCCTCTGTGTTGCTTCACTTATCTTGCACGTTAAAATTATAATCATTGATATAGCTTCCCAAGACAAAATCATTACTGGAGACTAACAGGATGGAAGGAGGGAACATATTAAACCATTTCATTTCAAAAATGCGGCATCTGTCATGGATTCCATTAACCTACAAAAGTCTGGGGAAAACAGATGAATGCACAGGCTTTTAAGGAAAGGAGAGAACGAAGAAACCTGCCTGAAAAGCACTGATAAATCTTTTCTGAGTTCACAATAATTTTGATATATGTTCTAGAGAAAAAGAAAAAAAAGAATCCCATGAAAAAACGTACCATGTTCACAGTGGGATATTATTGGCATAAAGGTTTATTTCAGATAGCATTTTAATGCTTATTTATTGGTACAGTTTATCATGGTTGCTTTACATGAAAAGTAGTGGGCTACAAGGCTTTGTTTAGCAAGTGACAGTTTCCTAGACACGTTAAAAAGTAATCTGTGGTATTGTCCTAAATGGTAATGCATCATTAAGAAGGTATATATTTATCTTTTAATATTATCTGAATATACACACCTTTCAAGAGATATATTAACTCACAGCAAATGCAAAGCATGGATATTTAGGTATGAAGACAACAGCAGGCACAGTAGTCTCTCAGTTTTCCATATGCATTGTTTCTGCAAAACTAAGCCTTCAATCACTTAATGTTAAGTCATTTTCTTAGGTTTGCTGGCAAACTGTAAAGACTTACATAACTTTTTAATTAGGTTGCTGCTTATTTTGCACATATATTGTGAAAAGCATTCAGCTTTCAACTCTTCACAGCAGTGAGCTCATTTTTTTGGTATACATTTTTTTTCCCTCTAAATTAACTAATTGGCACACAGTACCATTTCTGTTCCCATATTTGATGCAAAAGTGTCATTAATATAACATTATATTCATTAATAGGTGTGATTGTACAATTTATGTTCTGTCTCTGTTACTTTCTTGTGGTATTTTACTCAACGTTCTAAAATTAAGTGAAGAGCACCAAGTCTTCTCCCTACTCTTCCTTCAAATAAGCTCTATTTATATTTTTGATTGTGCTATATTATACTGATAATTTTGGGTTGCTGTGCATGAAAAAAGGTCACGGTGGAAGGTTCTACTGTTATTTATAATTCAGCATCCTATATTGTACTATATCAAAATAGCTTGCTCAAGGAGAAAGAATATTTCTAGTAAATATACTCACATGCACACAGAAGGTATATATGTGTGCATATATATATATATGTATGTATACTTGGTCCATAGATAGCCATAGATTATATTGCATGTTCTGCCCTCAAATTTTACTACGCTCTAGTACTAGTTGTAGAGAGGTTATAAGCATTTTAATATGCCCCTTCGGAAAACAAAGACTTGATACCTGTTGTCAATCTTTATTCAACCCTGAATAGTTTTGTTTAGGCTTGGGTGAACTATGGTATGGAAAATTCTGTATTTCCTTCAAATAAAACTTTGATAATATCACAGTAAGTTCTAATTGTCCACAAAGTTCCTTTACCAAACAGGTAGGGTCTGAGTTGCAGGTGACTGATCACATTTCCACCAACATGTTCTGGATCTCTTTTAGTGTCCATTCTGAATTCAGGGCAGTGGTATGCATCTGTGCAAGGTGTTCCAAGCAGTCTGAGGAGTCCTCCTCTGTGCAAGCAATCTTCTTTGTGAAGAAAGGTGTTGGAGTCTGTTTCATACTGTAGGCAGTCAGGGTTGATGAAGCATTGACTCTCTCAGGGAGAGGATGGGGAACACTTGAGAGAAAGAGAGAGAGATACCAGGAAATAAGCAGGCCTAGAGGATGTCAGGACATATAAATCCTCAATATAAGTTTGCCTTTCCCCTTTTCTATAGAACTTTGAGTATTTCAACTATCAAAAAATCTTGGTTCATATCAGATTTTGAAAGAGAGTTTGTAAAATTAACAGCTGCCTAGACCTTACCACTAGGTTTTTGTGTTGTTTTTCTTATTTTGACACAAAGCCTGAGATGTAAGAAGTGGACTCTTATGCTCTATCCTATTTAGATTAATTCTCTTTCTATTTTTTTAGGATTATCACCAAGACAGCATTAAGAACTGCTATATTAAAAGCTTGCTCCTATCTTAATTTTGAATGCATCTGCTCAACATACTGAAAGAATTAACTACTTCTCCATCGCCTATCGTTAATTTCCATACTTGTCATGAAGAGCATAGTTGTCTCTCAAAGATTAATCTTTAAGTGTGAAGGTATCCAGCCCTTAACCTTGTTAGAGTAATTGAACAAATGCAGCAGGAACATCGTTTCTCTCAAGAGACTCAGTCAGACACTCATTTTCAGTTAGGATACAAAAAGAAGCAAAACTTTGAGTTCTCAAAGAAAAAAAAATTACATATATATAGTCAATTTTCATTATAGCAAAAAGGTAGCATCAGGGTGTTTCAAGACACCATACAAGAACCAGATGTTCAAAATATATTAATTAAAGTGAAAAGAAAATGTGTGAAGAGCAATATGACAAAATTGTCAGATAAGATTAAAAAAATCTGTTACCCACTTCTGAAGACAGGAAACTTCAGAAGTAGCTGACCAATCTAGATGGAAGGGCCATCTCAAAACAGATGAAAATAATTTATTTAAATGCAAAGTAATGTATACTAGTAAAAAAAAAAAAAAGAAAAACAAATAACTCTTTAACAAATCGTTCACTTTACCAGAGGTCTCAATTAAGAGCATCAACTCAGGAAAAACACCTGGGCCTCACAGCAGACAGCTCAATGAAAAGCTCTGCTCGATGTGCAGCTGCAGTCAAAACAACCAAGAAAGTAAAACGTTAAGATGCATAAGAAATGAGTTGGGGAATAAGAAAGAAAATATGATGTCATTACATGAATCGATAATTTTCCCTCCTCTGGAACAGTGTGAAGTACTGGTCATTCCATCATAAAAAAAGAATGAGAAGGTATTTGGAGAGAGCAATTGTGATAATTAGTCATATAAAGAAGACTTCATATGAAAAGACTGACAAAAAAGAAGAAATTGTTAACCTTAGGGAAAAAAAAAAAGATGAATAAGAAGGGACACGATGAAGGTATAAAAATGGTATATAAAAGAGAAAATAGATCAGGAGCTTTTGTAGTCCTGCATCTCATAATTCAAGAACAAAAGGACACTAAGTGAAAGTGAAAAGCAGCAGCTTCAAACCTGATAAAAGGACATACTTTTTAATGCAGCACATAATTGGATTATGGAACTCAATACCACAGGATGTCACTGATGTCAAGACCTTACCAAGATTCAAAGAAGGACTTGGCACTTACAATTCTTGATGTTCTTGGGAATCTTACATCATTAAAATTTTTGAAAGAGACGTTATGTGCCTTGCTCCATGATTTAAAAGACAAAACTCTCAAACAGAATTTGGAGAAAAGTTCCCTGGAAGTGGATTTTTCCATCTCTGGTCTTGTGGTTGTTTTTGTTCTTTAGTTTTCTTGGTTTGTTTGCATTTTCTCTTGAGACATCTGGGAAATCTTCAAAAGAGACAGTGCAATAATGAATCACTATTCTGATCTGTTAACTGTTATCCTAGTGCTATGCTAGTATCTTCATATCTCCTATAAAATTGTAACGTTAGGATTTTGGTCTTTACTTTTGAGGAATAATTGTCCTATGCTCTACCACATTCCACTGTAGTCCATTCCAGTTAGCTGACTGGGTTTGTCACCCATTGTCTATTGATATAAGCATTGCTGTAAGTTATATTGCACTGTGCATATGTTTGTAGCAACCGTGAAATTCCCACAATTTTTTCTCCTTTCTGCCTGTCTTGCTGCTCAGAGAGGTAAGGTATTCTTCTTCTTCTCCTTTTTTTTTTTTAACTATTTATTTTCCAATTTATTAGCTTTTCTTTCCTGTATCAATGCCTCCAGCACAAATAAATGATAGATACAAGCTTAAAAGACTTTTCCCAGAAATCAGATCTGTTAACTGAAAACTGAATCAAAAAGACTGTGAAAGATACTTGGTAGAAGCAGGATCGTTGATTTTGAACTGAAGTCTCAAATAATTCTTCCTTCCACTGTTATTAATTTCATTACCTTCTCAAGGCTGGGGGAGCAGAGCAGGAGGTGGTGGTGGTGGAGGAAAAATGCATTGTAAGTATCTGCCAGAGGTTTCGGAGGAAAATGGTACTACTCTATTTATTATTATTGGTATTACACTAAAAGCCAATTTAATTATATAGCATTAAAACCACCCCCAATTTTCAGATTCAGATTCAACCATCTTGTCAGAGGCCTCATTCAACATAAGCTATTAAACTAGATAGCAGGGAGATAAACTATACTGGTACCTTTATAGAGGTTCAATTAACTGCTACTATTGCTTTCATCTCACACTTACCCAGCACAAAACCTGGTAAGTTCTGTGAGGATTTAAGGGTAATTAGAAACTGAAGGTATTGGGGTTGGGAGCACATAGAGCAGCTATGTTTGTATAGCTAGCTAAGTGAAGAAAATACTGGAGGGGCTGTACCTGTCTTGAAGAGAAGCTGAATTCTGACAGTGCTCACAAAATGGACAGTGCAGAGAGACTGTGAAGATACCCGAGCCAGGGATAGTACTTAAGAGCCTGGTAACCCCAGTTGAGCCAAGGTTTGACTACATACTACAAAGGAAGACGTTCTGTGCTTTTTGTCTCCCCTCTTGCCCCGATAACTTCCACCACTGGAGGTTTTAAAGATATAAATGGACAAGGACTAGATAATCTCATCAAGGTTCCCTTTCTCACAAAAGTTTGGACCAGATGGGTCCTAGACCTCTAGTCTGGGCTGTTCTATGAATTGCCTCTGCTTTGATATTATGTATTTTTCTCAGCTGGTACATGCATACCTCACTAAGCAGACATGATCCAATGAGTACTTTTTCCTTTTTCAAGAAAAAATAAAATTAAAGTAGCACAAACAGTTTACATTCTGACTCTCCCACCTTGAGCTGAAATATCCTGTACAATACTACAAAACACCACGTGGATTATATATTAGTGTCAGTGCTGTCTTTAGAGACACTCACATTTAGCTCTCTGTATGGTTTAGATACTCTGAGGGCTTACAGTTAAGTCTGCAAGACTGGTTTTAGGCTGAATCCAGACAACAGGATATGCACTGATCACACTCTGGCCTAAATATGCTATTATAGTACAAAATTCAATAGTAAAAAAAGGAGGAACTGGTTAGCAACAACAAAGAATTTAATTTTAAAAGTCCAGAAGGAATGAATCCTATGTTATGTGGGATAACAAAAAAGTGTGAATACTACTGGCCTCACAGGAATATGAGAGGTGTTTCCAGAATGAGTATTTGCAAATATGAGCTCAGGATAATTGATATGTGTATTATTCTTCACTTTTTTTAAATTTAAGACTTCATTCTCATGGATAACAATTTCACAAATCGTGAAACAATGAAATACCTTTAATTTGAAAACCACCTACTGGGAAAACAGTGTATTTCATTTTTTCGTATTAGTTACCAGCTATATCCTAATGCTGTATTTCCAGCCATATTTTGTCCATTTGACTAACAACCACTTAGCTTGAAGTTACCTTCTTTCTTGATACTTCATACTGTGAATGAAGTAGTAAAATAGCTTATCAATAAGAATAGATTTAGCTAAACAAAACATTTTCACCTAGATGTCCATGCTACCTTTTCAAGTCTGCCAGCCTACCTTTTCAAGGCAAGTCCTCTGTTCTAAATTTTGTCATCAGATAAAAAAGCACAGTCTGAAGTCAAATATACAAAAATGTATGCAAATACTGAAAACTATTCCAACAAATGTGCTTTCCCTCTCTTAGCAAAGCAGCATAAATGTCAGACAACTACTAAAGACAAAATATTTCATCACAATTATGCAAAATTAGGTTTCCCACAATAACATTATCTCATTCATATTACACAAATGCTTCCTTTCTGCTTGTTTTGAATATTAAATCTAAACAAATTGTGTGCTTTTTTCCCTATAATTCATTTTAAGTATGTGTTATTTTGTTATACATTGTGCCTAGTATGGATAAATAGATATCCTTCTTTTACCAGTCCTAGCATGCTAGAAGTTAGTAATCAATCAGATTAGGTAGAAATATACATAGAATTAAATTTGGATGGGATAGATTTTTGCACCTCAGCTGAAAAAAAAGTACTATGTTTTGTTTTTTGTTTTGTCTGTATATTTGAAAATTAATTTTGGAATAAGTACCAATGAGAAGTATATTACATCTGCTTCCATTGTAGCAGATGCATTTTCAAAATAGAAAAGTGAATTCATGACTATTTTGAATGACAAAAAAACAAAAAAAAGAAAGAAAAGTGCAGGAAGTTACAAGACCTCATTCAGCACTTCTAAAAAGTGAACCCTCCAAATATGGAATGTCATTTACACAATTACAAGTTAGGTTTCAGCACCAAGGTTGAAACTCAGGAATGGTCTTGAGTATACTAAAACAAAGGCCTACTGAGATTTATACTCTCGAGTCTACTACAATTTTATCTATATAATATATATAGAATCATATTCAGCGCTGTGAAGAACTCTTTATTTGCTTGTAGCTTCTTCTACACACTAGCTGGGATTTGGCATACACAACTTTTTATCCAAGCATGTTTTTTACCCTCAGTACAGAAGACTGAGCTGTGCTTAATGGTTCTGAATTGATTTTCCATTTTTTGCAGACATTTCAATCAGAAATTATGTGATTGGAAGACACAAATAGTAAAGGACATGATTTTTATTTTGTAGCTTTCATCACAACATAAGCCACATTTCCATAAAAATGGTTGAGCAATTGGAAAAAAACTATAATATATAACTAATGCTTAAGTATTCTTATAAATGTGAATTTACTTAACAGAAATCTCTAGTTTATGCACACATACTTTTTTTTTAATGTATATAAACCATAGGATCCCAGCAATAACAAAGATAATAACAAATTCTCTGCTTCTGTTGTCCCCATATAAACTTAAATCTGGATATTATTGCATAGAATATGATCTGTTACTACTACCTTTGTCTACATCTGATGTCTGATATGGAATGAACATTAAAATTCTCCAATATTAAAACGTAGATAATGTCAGGTTTGTAATGGTTCCCGCAAAACTAATCATGCCTCAAAAATCAGGCTCTACTGAGGACTCTAAAGTGTCCAAGGGCCCATTTGCACAGCTCTTATCCATATAATTAATCCCACGATGTTCACTACTTACATGAGTAAGATGTTTGTAGGATGAGGTCTGAAATCATCATTTTGCTCTTAGCTAGTAGCTATTAACCAAGAAAGTCAGATTTCTAAGGGGCAATACAAAGTGGTCATCTTATACAGGGTTGCAATCACTACATAGGAATTGTGTTTATTTTCCCTGATATTGTCATTGTTAGGAATAGGAATTATGAAAATACAAAGAAATTTATGAGGAAATAAGACTTAGCACTGGTAAAGCTGCACCTTGAATACTGTGTTCCGTTCTGGGCCCCTCAATACAAGAAGGACACTGAGGTGTTGAAGCATGTCCAGAGACGGACAACAAAGTTTGGGAAGGGTCTGGAGAATAAATTTGATGAGGAACATCTGAAAGAACTCTAGTTCTCAGTTTAAACTGGATAAAAAGAGGCTGAGGAGAGCTATGATCACTCTCAACAACTTCCTGAAAGGAGGTTGTAGTGAGGTAGGTATTGGCTTCTTCTCCCAGGTAACAAGCAATAGGACAAGAAGAAATGGGTTCAAGTTGCACCAGGGAATGTTTAGATTGGACACTAGGAAAAGCTTCTTCATCAGGTAGGTTGTCAAGCATTGGAACAGGCTACCCAGTAAAGTGGTTGAGTCATGATCCCTGAATGTATTCAAAAGATGTGGTGCTTAGGAACGTGGTTTAGTGGTGGACATGGCAGTGTTAACAATTGAACACTTTGATCTTAAAGGTCCTTTCCAACCTAAAAGATTCTATGATCTCTTGATTTGGGATGAAGGAGTAGACATGAAAAAAGTCTTAAACATGTCACAGTCTGAGCTTTCAAATATCTGGAGGTTAAGCATTTAGGCTATGGATGTTCTGTCCTCTACACAAGCTCATAAAGAACTAACGACTCACAATCACACAGTCATAAATTCTCCAAGTGAATGAATCTGCTACACATCTAGTTATTCGTATGAAATGATTTAATTCACATTAGTTACTAAGATCTACAATACCCAAGTGGCAAGATTTAGTGCTAAAACAGGTTGCAATTGCAAGGTACTAAGTCAAAAACCAAAGAATAAGTTCTCTGTTTAAGACAAGACAATGATGCTGAAGAACTGAAATCTGTCATTTGGCCAAATTGAAGATTTGTCTAGGGCAAAATAGATTAAGAAATAACCTTAATCACCTGTGGATAATTTTTGAAAAATATAACAAAAAGATGGTATTGCTCTTGTCAACTTGGTCTTTCATTATCCTTAATTCCTCTGGCCAGATCAGAAGCAGTATCTGTTTCTAAATTCTTCATGCCAGCCAAATTACAACCCAGTTAATTCTAAATAATGAATAACCTCTAAAACAACCATTATTTGTGACTGTGGATTTTTAAGAAGACTTTTTCTGAAGCAGTGGCTGTGATTATGACTCTCGGCCTTACTAGAAATCAGAAGCAGGTGTATATTGTCTGAAAGAAAATTAGTATTTATTTGTTACTTTGCTATGTGAACTTCTCTATCTAATGCCTTGGGCAACTCACAGATTTAGTCTTCATGAAAGTGAGATATTTGAAACAATAGGTTGGTCCCAACATCCTGCAAGCAATTACATGTCAGTTTCTTCCTATAGTTCTTCCAATTTATTTATGACGTCCTATAGGGCAGTACTTTGGGCTTTGCAACAGTTACTGGCCTGTTTAGACTATAACTAGCAATTGCCTGAAAAAGACACAGCTTTACTAAGGATCCAGTGAGGTATCTATAACTATTTCTTGTTCAATAAGACTAAATAAAATATCATAGTACTTCTAGAAGAAAAAAATATGTTCACTCTGGGGTTTTTAAAAAATATTTACCTACTTCTAATTTGGAAAATTCTATCTTCTTGTTATACTGGGAATTTAATTTCGTCTATGTACAAGAAGAAATTAACCAGAGCAATTTCCCAAGGATCTGAAATAGATAGAACAAATCTTTGAGTGAAAGGATAAGGAAATCAGAGATGGCAGTATGGAAGAAGGCAAACCATGTTAGAAAGCAAACCATGTTAGAAAATCACTCTGCTTGCAAAAGACTTAAGCTTTCCTCTGCTAACCTGTAAGCAAGTTATTACTGATAGAGAAACACACTGATACTTACAACCTTAAAAAAATAATCATCACAGAATCATGGAATTATAGTGGTTGCAAAGGACCTCTAAAGAGAGGTTGGACTAGATGATCTCTAAAGATCCCTTCCAACCCTACCATTCTATGATAAAGAGCATCTAGTCTAACCTCCCGTCTCAAGCAAGTCTGCCTAGATCATGTCACTCTGGAACACATACAGAGAGGTTCTGAAGACCTCCAGAGAAGGAGACCCCACAGCCTCCCTTGGCAGCCTGTGCCAGTGTTCCAAAAGCAAGAGCATTTAATTATAAGGAGGGATTTTGAGGAACAGAATTGCAATTTAAAATTTGTTTGGCAATGTCATTGTTTGCCATTTTTAAGAGCAGTTCAACTATACCCAAATATCTGTGACATTATATTAAACATCCCCCAAGTGACATTGTACGCACTCAATCTGTCATTCTCAAGGTACTCTGCTGACCTTAAAGGAAGTAACAGATAGCATTTTAATAAATGAGTGAGCTACAAAATCACATTTCACTTTGAGGAGACTGCTTTACTTTCAACATAGAAGTGCCAGGTACCTTCACCTAGGGGCCGGTTTCTATGTACTTATAGACGAAAGGGCTCTATTTGAAATCGCAGCTAGAGTTCTCCCTCTGCCCCTTCTCATTTCACAGAAAGTTTGTACTGTGTAACCTTTCACAGGTTAGAGCAGAGAATTCACAAGAGTGAATTTTCTCAGCTTGAGGATGTAAAACTATTATTACCGTGACAGAAATACAATTTTCCAAGAATGTTCTGTCTCTTGCAGAATATAAAAGGTTTAAATGCAGATACAGTGGAAATATCAGTAATGACTCAGATCAACAGCTGCCATTGATCATTAAAACATAAATACAGTGATTCTAAATCCAAAATTGACACAATAGCTTTGTGTTTTGGGAAAGGAGAGAATCTGTGGCTATAATTTTCTTTCTACTACCTAAATATTGCTGAGGTATTTTCTACTTAAAATGAAAACAACAACATAGCCTTTGTTTGACATTTTCAAGTTATCTAATGGAAAAAAGATAACTGTCCCAGATTTTTCTTGATGTCTATCATATGCTGCTTTCTTGGGGTGCATATAGCTTGTTTTCACTCTGCAAAGAGTTTGAAAAGAAACTTGGAGAGCTTCTCCATGTAGTTTTAAGCTTAAGCATTTGTTAATTTCTACATTGTCTAAAGTAGCATATCTTACTGGATTACAAATTCTGAAATTATTTTATATAAATGAACCTAAAACATCTCTTGCTAGTAATGGGTTAGAATGCAAACTAGACGCAAGTTGCAGATAATGGTCACTTGTGGGACACACTGCCTTCATCGCTTACTTGAAATAAAGATACAAAGTGAAATAAAATTACAACTAAAAATNTCTAAAGATCCCTTCCAACCCTACCATTCTATGATAAAGACCATCTAGTCTAACCTCCCGTCTCAAGCAAGTCTGCCTAGATCATGTCACTCTGGAACACATACAGAGAGGTTCTGAAGACCTCCAGAGAAGGAGACCCCACAGCCTCCCTTGGCAGCCTGTGCCAGTGTTCCAAAAGCAAGAGCATTTAATTATAAGGAGGGATTTTGAGGAACAGAATTGCAATTTAAAATTTGTTTGGCAATGTCATTGTTTGCCATTTTTAAGAGCAGTTCAACTATACCCAAATATCTGTGACATTATATTAAACATCCCCCAAGTGACATTGTACGCACTCAATCTGTCATTCTCAAGGTACTCTGCTGACCTTAAAGGAAGTAACAGATAGCATTTTAATAAATGAGTGAGCTACAAAATCACATTTCACTTTGAGGAGACTGCTTTACTTTCAACATAGAAGTGCCAGGTACCTTCACCTAGGGGCCGGTTTCTATGTACTTGTAGACGAAAGGGCTCTATTTGAAATCGCAGCTAGAGTTCTCCCTCTGCCCCTTCTCATTTCACAGAAAGTTTGTACTGTGTAACCTTTCACAGGTTAGAGCAGAGAATTCACAAGAGTGAATTTTCTCAGCTTGAGGATGTAAAACTATTATTACCGTGACAGAAATACAATTTTCCAAGAATGTTCTGTCTCTTGCAGAATATAAAAGGTTTAAATGCAGATACAGTGGAAATATCAGTAATGACTCAGATCAACAGCTGCCATTGATCATTAAAACATAAATACAGTGATTCTAAATCCAAAATTGACACAATAGCTTTGTGTTTTGGGAAAGGAGAGAATCTGTGGCTATAATTTTCTTTCTACTACCTAAATATTGCTGAGGTATTTTCTACTTAAAATGAAAACAACAACATAGCCTTTATTTGACATTTTCAAGTTATCTAATGGAAAAAAGATAACTGTCCCAGATTTTTCTTGATGTCTATCATATGCTGCTTTCTTGGGGTGCATATAGCTTGTTTTCACTCTGCAAAGAGTTTGAAAAGAAACTTGGAGAGCTTCTCCATGTAGTTTTAAGCTTAAGCATTTGTTAATTTCTACATTGTCTAAAGTAGCATATCTTACTGGATTACAAATTCTGAAATTATTTTATATAAATGAACCTAAAACATCTCTTGCTAGTAATGGGTTAGAATGCAAACTAGACGCAAGTTGCAGATAATGGTCACTTGTGGGACACACTGCCTTCATCGCTTACTTGAAATAAAGATACAAAGTGAAATAAAATTACAACTAAAAATATATCACATGAAAAAAATCTGGCAGTTATCACCTGAGATCCTTAACATTTATAAAGAAATATCTCTCTGTATTTATCAAATTATATTTAAAATCTATGTCTTTAATGAGAATTGAGAAAGATCTCAACAAAGCAAAATATTTTTTTTAAACTCTCATTAAGAAGCAGCAAGAAAACCAACCACAGATAACAAAAAATCATGGTTAAAAATATTTAGATCTAAATTTAACTCATAAAACCATAATTTGAAGATGGTGTTTATGAAATCTTTTCAATTTGCTGTGAGATGAAATATGTGATCTGATGGAAAGAAAATAATAACCAGTCAAATCCTTGCCAACTACCTAAAATGACTGTGTTGCAAATGAGCTCTTGAAGAAGTCAATGAGATTTTCCAGGTGACTCCATCCCAAAACTGTTGTGAGAGAGAATATAACTAGAGTTTTGCACAGCATAATACTAGCTAAGGGGCCAGAATTTAAAGAAAGGCAAGAGATACAACCATTCCCAAATTAAACAAACAAACAAAAAAAAAAAAAAAAAAAAAAAAAGGGAGAAAACAATCACATCCCTCTCAGAGGTTTAAACCATCCACCTCAGAATCTCATCAATTCACCTTCCCAGTGTGTTATTCCTTAGACAGACTCCCTGCAGCACCACACGTCCCAATATCTGCAAGAATTGATACATCACTTATCATTCAGCAGGGTTCACAAGCAAACTCTTCATAAATTAACGTTTTGCATTTTTTCCATGCATTGATGATGTAAATACTACCACTTGATCTGTTACTATTTTGATATTAGTCTATAAAAAAAAGCCAGTAGTAAATCAGGCCTTCAGAGTTGTTCTTCACAAACTCCCTGTGGCTCTATCTGGTTTAAAGTCAAATGCAGCACAGGCAGGGTAAAATCTTGAAGAAAAAAAATTAAAAATTCTATGCAGAGAGAGTAAATGCAAATTTGTGAACCTTACTTACCTAGTCACTATGAAATACAAGTCCTTCCCTTTTCTATTCATCTCCACCTAAATCAGTTATTATTCCACTACACTTCCCAGAACAACTAGCATGGGTATGCTCTGAAGCTCTCTTACTAGAAGTTTAAGAAAAACGTTAACAACTAGCTGCAGACTTATGATGCATGAATGAAACAAATGTTCATCACATGGCAGAAAAAAATGCTTGCCACTTACTGCCAGACTTGTTTCGGGGTTATTCATTATTTATTCTTTCCCTTACAATCAAGAAAAACAGAAAGATCCTTGAATATCCTTTTAATTCCTTCTCTGCACACCAAGAACATTTTTATGACTAGCATTGTAATTCGGTTTCAGGCATTCGGCTTTTATACTTTAACCTTCCTCATCACAAACAAACTGCTTAATGGCTTTGGATAGCAAACACATACAGATCTGTGCCAACTGACCAAGAAATAGCTGAGTAGATATGACCTGTGATCATATTTATTGGCATTTCATTTAAAATCTCTTCTGAATCCTCGATTGCATCCTATAGAAGTCTGATCACTTTTCTTCAATAAGTCAATGCTTCTTGTCTGCTTGTTCTAAAAACAAGAAGAAATCAAAACTCAGAACTCTTTTCCTCCACTCAAAAGCTTGAGAGTCAATAAACACAAGAAGAGATAGGAAGAGATTTGTCACCTTCACGAACAACATGGTTAAAAGGAGCAAAGTTCCCTAAAAGCAGAGGAAGATACAGAACAGCCCATCTACCAAGAACATAGGTATAGTAAAACACTAAAAGCTGGCAGTGCAAACTAGCACCACAAGACCAAGTCTCTTTTGGCAAAAATGCCTTAAAAACTTACATAAATAAATAGAGATTTGACAGGAACTCAGGTAAACCTCTATGTGTATAGCAAGTGCTGAATATCTGTGGCATCTCTAACAAAATGATGTATTAAAACAAATGACAAAAGACCATCCTTTTGAAGTATGACACAGGTACAACAATTTATCTAGTTTTTTGCATACCACAACAATTAACGCTACTATGCATATTTTGTCTTGATTGTTTTGCCATTGTTGAAGAACTTTTTTGCTGTTTCTGTTAGAATAAACAGAATCAAGTAGTATCAAGATCAAGAATCAAGATTACAAGTAGTAATCAAAATTTTCCTTCACACAACCCTGCTAACTTACAGTAAATGTCAAGACACCCAATTTTGTCTAAAAACTGGAGAGAAAATACAGCTTTCATGCTCAAATATAAACACTATCAAGAAAAAAAAAAATCCCTAGAACACAGAAAAAGCTTTTGGATTGTTTTGTTGATCAGCCTCTGAACTCTTGTTTCAGAATACCTTTTATTTCTTCAGGTAGGTAGTTACATGTTCTAGCCATATAGCCAAACGCTTTGTGGTACAGCATCTACTGTTTCCAGCAGTGACTACATAAAAGAGTGTTTAATTGTTCCTTCTGTATAGCCTGAAGGAAAAATGTGAGCTAGCTTATCCACCAATCTAACTAGGTCTGGGAGCAAAGTCAGAGATTGAGGTTAAAGAACTGCTTTAACCCACTTCAACAGACTCATTAGACCCACTGGCAAAGGTCTTTCCTTTACTCTCCTCATTTTAGTTTTTTGACTGTGTTCTGGATTTCATCCATTACTGAAAACCAAGCTTTTTCTCTTTTTTTTTTTCCCCTCTTTTTTTTTTATTTGCTTTTTTTTGTTTGTTTTCATATACTCTCACTCCCTACCTCCTCCAAATACAGAAGAGCCAGTAAATCCCAGTAGTGGCATATTGTCTTGCATAGAACTAAAAAATTCCTACAAATAATTTTCCATAATATTTTGAATATTTTTGAGACTATAAACCTACAAAGTGAGAGTCTCACAACAGATGCAAGGCAAAACTACATGTCTTTAAAAACGTTAACCAGGCTGATAGATATCTATATCAGTATATATTTGGACTACATATACTGATATATATTCCAAATTGATAATATACTTCTGACCACAGACTCCTATCTACATTAGAAAGGAGACCTTCTTTCTGTCTGTCATGAAAAATTGAGTATCACTTTCATTCTGACATCAAACTTCTCTCCAGTATAAAGGAATCATCTATTGAAGAAGGCTACAGCATCTCAAAACACTTTGTTCTCAGAGTGAAAATACCTGTTATCAAAAATAAATCAATTTGCATTTCCTTTAGATGTATAATAAGTGCTGATATTTCAGTCCTGGAATATGCTTGGACCATTAACAATAATTAAACAAGATGCTAAGGTTCACTCTGTTTTAATATTGGTTTAAGTATCCAGAAGAAAATGGCGATGTTTAATATTTAAATTTCAAACACTTTGATAGCATTAAATTAATATTAGAGGAGGCTGGAAACTGGTATATAGAACTATCCATAGGTCTTTTGGGTTGCAACTGACAAAAACATCTTTTGAAATTCACCATGAAGGCATTTTTTTCAAAAAAGTAGCCTGACCTCAAGCTCACGAATGTCAACTGTAATTAACAAGCAACATTTAAAAGATTGTGCTTAGTGCTGGGCTGCACAAAATGGTGGTTGTTTACCATAAGAAACAGAACCTGCAGGATTCTGACTAAAATCAGTTGAGTGTAGCAGCTCAAACAGTCAGGACTAAAGGTACTCACCCTACTTCCTTTCTCCAACAAATAATTAATTTACACTCTTTCCATTCTCCTAGAAATAAATGGAATTCCCTAAAAGAAAATATTAAGCTGCTAGGCCTCTTAGTCATGTCTGCAACTTTCTAAATACCTGAGGAATTCCCCTAAAATCTACTAGGATTAGTCCAAATAAGCTTCTATACCTTGGAGCCATTATACCTTCTCTCCAGACTCATCCTTCATCTTTCTCCAGAAATATTATCATACATCAATCATTTGTAAGAGTTCAGTCCTGTTTCTCCTGAAAAATCCCATCACAGTTGTTTGATTTCAAACTTCCAAACAAACCTGCAAGGATATTTCCAAACTCAAGAAATACCCAACCCAAAACCAAAATCCAAACTCAAAAATAGAGAATTTAGGTATTGAATTAATTGCTCATTGCAAAGTGCATCCAAAGAGGTTTGAGATTAAACAAATCAACAAATAAAAACAAAACAAATACCAAGAAATGCACTCTCTAGAAACCTCTATTCTCAATCCTAAAATGCTACAGGGATTGTAGACAGGGATAAATATCAATTGCCTGGGTGCAAATGTAAAAGCTTTCATATTTACCCATTTTACATCATAGCTGCAAATTATCTAAGTGCAATTTCCACTGTATTAAGGAGACAGCATATTATGCTTCTTAGCTTTCAGTCATGTTTAATAAAGAGAAATCTTTCTACTGAATGAGCAGTATCCCTTGGCTACTTTAAAACAATCCATTAAGAATACTACATTATTTCATATCTTTATAAAAAACATTGTGTTTCTTTAAGGAAATTCCCCAAAGAAACACTCTTTCTCACATGAATGAAATAAAAAATGCAAATACCCTAAGTTTGGTAGTTATATTTTTTGTGGTGTGGTTTGGGTTTTCTTGGTTTTAATTACTGACAACAGTAAAAAGATTGTTTAAGACTAGCTGTATCAAAGTTTTGGATACCAAGCGTGACAGGCTTTGCAGGTGTACAGTGCTTTGCTTATTGATACAAATTGAATCTGAACATAGCAATTTATTCAGCAAATCAAACCAATCACTGCACTGCAGTTTTCTCTTTCAGTTCTCATTTCCCAACCAGCTACTCTTAACCACTTTGCTACTTCTTCTTTACAGCAAGGTTTCAATTGCTATTAGGGGTTGGTTTATGGTGAGGGTATGGGGGTATAAAAAATTTTAAAGACTGTTACACCCTTCCACTGGTGCCATTAAGTGCTCCATCATTTACATCTGTTCCATGCTAGTTGCCTGTTTCCAAAGACTTGCCATTAAATGTATTTCTCTCCTCATTATCCTAGTAAAAAAATAACCATTGTTATGCCATGCGAAGCATTTAAACAGCTTGCAAGTGAAATTTGTTTTACTAAACTTCGAATATTTGTCAAAAGAACAAGATCACCTTAAATCTTTTTTTTTTCATTAAGCACCATATTGAAAAGGGGGTTTTAATGCAATCGTGTTGTATGTTATTTTGTTAAGATATTTAAGCTAACCAATCCTCCAAAATAACCAACACAGTAAAGAACAAAGAATGAAAATTAACACCAGATTGTCCAATAGATGTATTACAAAAGAGAAGCAACCAACTCAGGAAAAGAAGACTGGCAGTCAGCTAAAGAGGGAAAAAAATAGAGCAATCTTACAGTGTTGAGCCAACATATAACCCTGGATTAATAGCTAGCCTTGGCAAGGCTCAAATGTGAAGATACTCACATCGGGCATCCCAGACTTGCTGCTACCAGAGGTTGTTGCTATGGTAACCAGTGACAGCCAGCCAACAGTAAAATGAATTTAGAAAAGATAGTTAGGAAATAATGAAAGGAAGAAAAAAAAAAACAGAAAGAAAAATAAAACTAAAGAAGGGAAGAAGTTTGATGTCTGTAAGTAGATCCACAGTTCCATTGTTTGCTGCCTGCTCTAGGGAATCCATCACTGAAATGGAACCGAATTTCCATTATACCTCTGTGATATTTGAAGGATTTTCCTGCCTGTATGAGTTTCTAATTGAAAGAAATTATTGTCTTGTTCACGCGACAGCTTGTCAGTGACTCAGCAATCCAGCAGATTCAGTCTCTGAAAACTGCATGGAACTGTTAGCACATTGTTCTCATCTAAACTGTTTACAGGAAGCCTGGAGTGGCCCATTTCTGTCTTTTGCCTTTAAATCAGCCTGGGGATGGTTCCACTCTGACATGTAAAAGCCCTCAATGGAAGAAGTATTTGTCACTGAAACAAAAGGATTTGGAACTTTACAAATCTGGTGGAAAACTCAGCTAGTTTGGGTTTTTTTCAGACAAAGAACAAAGCAGAGACTGGTCGTTTTAGAAGCAAAATTTGGTTCAATAGAGACTAGCTGGAACTGCAGTCGGTGGACCATAAATCACTGTGCCCATGCTCAGCTGTGCAGCACTGCATGGAAGAAAATGGTTTGGATGGCAGTGTCCTGTAGTGATAGCTGTGGATGCATATGTCAGAGAGGTAGTTATTGTTGTTTACTTACTGTGCTATCAATGTGGTATGCTAGAAAGCACACTTTTTAGGAAAAAAGTGTGTCTTATCTCTCACAAAACATCATCTCATCCCCCTGGAAAACTCCTGCTGGAGCACTGGCAGAAAGAGATAAAAATGAAGTACTACTTCTGGTAAAGCTGAAGTGCAGAGCTAGACTTCCCTACAAGCACCTTTTTCTATGATTGACTGTATGTCATGATCAAGAGGATGAACAAAAAAAACCTTCTGCCCTAGAAATCTTCAATAGTTGATTTGTGTGCATGCATTTTTCAAGACTAGAAATGGCACAAAGATGGGTAGAGATGAAAAAGCTGTGAGATGGAACAAGCATGGAAGCAGCTGTTATTTTCAGAGAATAAATATCTGGAGAGGCATTTACACAAAAATGTGCTTTTACAGAAATAGCAGGCACAACCACAGTTGGAGAGGCTGGCCAAGTTTTTATCTGCTTACAGCCTTAGGAGCATGAGGGCCCAAGTCACTTCACTCACCCTTCTGAGATCCTGACTCAGGAAAGTGACTTAGCTGTGCTCTGCTTCATTTTCTCTATAAGTAAAATAGAAAAACACAGACCCACTCAGCCTTTTAAAAGTGCATTTATGTTTAAAGAAATAAAAAGTGCTAAGTGAGTGGTAAATATTGTTTGAGTAGATTAATACTTGGGTAGTCAATATACATTATGAGACAGCTCTTACTCATCACGTTTCCCACAGCTAAGGGAATGCAAGATATAATAGTAATAATAATATGATTGTAGCTGGTAGAAATGCCCCTAGTGGGGGCTGCTAGAACACAGGGAAAACTGTATTTGCATTTACTTACACTTTCATGCAATTTTTACTCTATGAAACCAAAATTAGTCCTGTTACCTGAATGAGACTGGCTTAGGTTTCCTATTAACTTGTGTTTCGTGTTGTCTTGGTTTTACTAAATATTTCAGTGAAACAGTTTTTTATGGGTTTTGAAATTAAACAAATTAGAGGCAAGACATTTGCTTAATACTCATATCGAGAATTCTTCTAATACTTTCTTTGAAGGACTTTATGAAAGCTTTCAACTACAGTCTGATACTAAATAAAGAGCATCGAGATCACAGAGCTTTCTTTGTTATATTCCTAAAAACAAGTCCAAATAGATTTAATCAAGTTACAAGTTTCAAAAGGTTATATGTATTTAAAGAATAGGTCATCTTCTTTTGGTAAGGAATCAGATTTCAACCACAAGTATATGAAACACTCATACAAGCACAAGCAAGTAAAATAATGTTTTAAATATTTGGAGACTATCTTGACAGTGGCAAAATATTTTTGAATTTTAGATTTAAAACATTTGATAGTAACTCTGTTAATAAATACTAATCCAAGATCAGAGATATCATTACTAACTCAAGCTGATTTTTATAGAAAGTAGGCATATGGTAGAACTTCTTCTTGTTTCTTCATATTCAGAAAGTACAGCAGGTTAGGGTTTTTTTTTTCTAATAGGTAAGAGCAACTACACTAACCTAGATGATTACTATCACTATAAAAAGCTAGATCAGCCAAAGTACAGTAAAAGGTGAAAAATAAACAGATATCTCCCATGAAAAATCCCTTGTTCATTTATTTCTAATGCATTTGAACCTGTAGGAATAATCTCAGTGATCTGAAAGAATGACACCAGATACAGGACTCATGAAAGCCTACCAGTTCCTCCAAAGCTTTTTAAACCCCATGGTGTACCTGTCACCCTCCTTTCCTCAGAAGGCCTATATTGTAGAAGTCAAGCATGGACAAAGACAAAGTTATACAGATTTTCACACTGAGAAAAAGCAGTTCTTCCTTTCACAGATGGTGGCTTCACAGTCTTTTTATCATTCACATCATCTTTCTAGAGCTTCAAGATAATCCTGAAAGTAGGAGTGCACATGTAGAATCACTCACTTATACAAGATTATGAAAGGAAAAAAAAAATCTGTAGGTTAGAATGTAAATTTGTTCTGAGAGGACAGATATTTTTTTGAACATCAATGTATCTTTATTTGTCTGTAGTTTCCCAGCATTTTCTCATTACAGTGCCAGATTCTCCCTGAAGTAAATTGTTGCTCAAGTTATTACTACTTGGGGCAAGACAACATAACAAAGTATTTCTGTTTAAACAAAGCTCGCCTGACAGAGAGATAAACAAAAGTGCACTCTTCTACCAAAAAAAAAAAAATTAAAAAAAATTAAGTAATGAAAAATCAATAATCACTTTTAACGCATTATTGAAATAAAATCACTTTGATAATATGTACACTTACAAAGGTAAGGTAAGACCCTGCTAAGTAGTCATGTCATCTAAAGCCAATGTTATATTAAAGAGTAAGAGGGAATCCAGAAGAAGTATTAACACCTACTGTTGTTAATTCTAGGGATAAACTTTACTTCTCAATAAGAAAATACAACTTTTTTCCTCCTTAATTTCATTAAATAATGAAAACACTTGTGATGCTTTTAAGTACCTTTGAAGTGTTTGGCACTAGTCCTAATACTTCAAAGAAAAAAGTGCTCTTTTTAGCTTTTAAAGTAAGAACAGTTACATGCCAGTCATCTAGGAGAATTGGCATTTGCCTTTTCTGAATTCATTGACCATTGCAGCCCACCTAACACTAACAGTTTGTGTATGCATGTAAATATGAGATTGCAAATTCTTTTAACCCACAGCAGATCTGGTTTTGTCTTTCTCTTTCCTCATTAGAGGAACAAATATGTTTTATTTGCCTAAACACAGGTTGTAGGCCAGAAACTTTTGCTTATGGACCTTATTTTGGCCAATAAATGGCTTAGATAAATAATTTAGTTTTTTTTACATTTAAACTTCTTAATTATTTCACTTGCAGAGTACTCTGCTTAATTATCTGCTTGCCAGTTTCTATCTGCATTGGTGCTAGGAAGCACAAATGGCCTAGTCTTTAAACCCACTCATTGGACAGTCTGAACCCTGATAAATCAATGTTACAATCTATAGCTTGCTTCCTTTTGCTTTAGCTGTCTGTTGCATGACTTGATGAATATCTGCCTTGCAGGAGAAACATATGAAAATTACATCATGTGCAACCGGTTTGAACTGTTGTGCAACCACGGGACACCGAACCACTCTGGGGAAAAACTTAAAATGAACTACAGTAGATAAATGTCAGTTTCAAGGGTTTTGACATTATATTATATTTAAATTAAAGGGAATGTTATTCTGGTTCCTTCCTGCTCTTAACCTGCTGTTTTTTTCCTTTCAGAAGATTCTGATAAAATACATGTTCATCGTCTGCTAAGGCTCTCAATTCCTCTTCGGTGCAGACAGCAGGGTTTATACGATAAAATTTTAATGACCATGGACCTGCATAGCAATGTGAGGTACCAGCACATTTTCAGTAATGCTATAGCTGTCTGTGAGGACTGGCATCAGATGATATTCCTGCTGATGAATTCTGCGTGTCCTAAGAGGCAGGCTTCATGGAGATAGAGGCAGCACCAGAGAAAGCTCCATTATCATGCAGCAGTTGTACGGATGAAATGGAGATTTATGAATCCTCGCCAAAGAAACTATATTATGGACTGTAAATTAAAATGGGGGCTTAACACATAGTGAACTACATGCTAGAGAGGCTGATTTCAAGATTGCCCTGTCTATTCAGACCTAGACAGCTGTAGAGACCACCCCTTGTTAAGCGCTCCTGAGCTCTCCATGAAACTCAGTCATTCTAGTTTTGAAAAAGTGACTGCCAAAGCTTTCATAGTCACGGTGAAAAAAGGAATTCTCATCTGTTTCAGCAGGTATTTTACTTGCAGCACACTATTGTATGGTGACTGGGACGTAGTGGCTTCGTTCTCAGATGTAGTTCCAGTGCTTTCCAAGGAGAGACTTCAGTTTTACTCCCCTGAAAGTCATAGTGCGTTGCAAACTCAAAGGACTAGATTTTGGTCTCTGAATTACTGCTGCTGTTCATGAATCACAGTCTTCTCAGATCTGCCACTGCACACTGCTGATACTTCCACCAGAATCTCTAAATCCAAATAATTTAAATTGTTTACTATGTTTTGATGAGCATTTTTTTGAAAACCCCTAGGGAAAAATATAATTTTAAATGAAAAGAAATAGATCACAAGATGCAAAAAAGTTTTTAAAAACTCTCAGGAACAGCAAGCTTGCTCAAAAACCTGTGAGGCAAAGGGATAAAGTCCACACTATGCTATCCTGTGCATATGCCAGTCTTTCAGGTAGGATGCAAGTGATACAACCTCTAAGATTCAAATATATATATATATATATATATTCAAATATATATGCCCAATGGCTAGGGTTTTCTCAGGCAAAGAGAATTGCATAGTACTTTTTCCAATTGTCCAAGAACCCAACATAATTACATCCTTTAAACTTTCCACCCATCTAAACAAAAAACTCCACGTAGTAAATCACAAACTTACTCACCACACATATCAAGTCAGCTTTGAGAGGCTCATTCTCCCACATTCTTCACTATATATCATATTCCTTTGGAAACTGCCTTACACCTCAAGAAACAGGTAACTTGTCTTAGCCCTTCTACCCGTTCCCAAATGTTTTTAAAAATAAACCAAAAAAAACCCACAGAGAAAAAAGGAGTAATTATCCTGTTGTTTGCCCTGAGACAGGAAAAGGAATACAAATTAACTTTCTTTTCAGCTTATATGTACAATTTTAAATTATAAAATTCACTTCACACTTCAAACCTCTACAAGGACACTTTGCCTCAAGTGAAAGTAGTTCCACATGGACCATTTTGTGCTTGTCTAATGTGTAAATGTGCTGTTTTATGTTGAAGTAAGTATAAGCAACTATACAGTAAGTATACAGTAACTCAGCTATCACTTGAGCCCCACAAGTGCCATGCCCTAAGGCATGCTACAGGCCATGCTTCATAAGGCAAGAAAAGTATTTTCAGTGGGCTATCTGCATAGCATAGCACATAACAGAATATATTTGAGACTTGGTGAAGCAATATGTTCCAGAAAATACTTTTTTTTTCTGGAAGGCACAAGAATGACAAATTGTGAGGCTATGTTTTGGAGTGCATCGATCAAGTTTTAAAGCATCCAAAGTTCTACTACAAAGTTCTGGGAAAGAGATCTGTTCCTTGATTTATTTTCCCTTTTTGATGAACAGGTTTCTGTTGGCTTTCCGAGAACAGGAATATTTAAGACAGTCAGTGCACCACTATCTTCCCACCAGTGGAGAAGTAGTGCTGGCAAATCATACACGAGTATGACTCCATGAATAACTGTCTTTGTAGTAAAGGTCTTTCAAGCTCCACAATGGCTAGTACCAGGCAGCACATAGCACTGCTAATACTCAGTGTGACAGACAATGATAGTCTCAACTGCATCTCCTCAAAGCAAAGGCAAGAGAATAGCGATGTTCCAACTTCAAGAGGCTGCAAAATGTGAAACAAACCATTTTACAGCACCTGGAACCAGTCATCTCAATGTCTTTTGATTTAGTCACTTATGACTGCAATTTCAATGATGTGTATCATTGTGAACGCAGGAAAGGATACACAAGTGGAGCACAACATGTTGTTAAGTGCAGGTGCTACCACTGATGATCACCATTTGCATCAATTGCCCTGCCTCTGCTCAGCTCTCCTTCCACTGGTCCAGACCTTGGCCTGACTCTCATTGTGTCCTCAGTAAGACCCCATGAAGGTATCTGATGCACAAAGCTGGGGCTGTCCCTGTTGCTTCCGAGTTGCCTTGCACCTGGCTGGGGTGATAAGGCCCAGCCCTGCTCTGCCATGGGGATGCCCCCAGCTGCCAGCCCCAGCCCGCAAGGAGCCACTGTCCCATCTAGTGCCCACACAGCAACCAGTTCCAGAGTACAAGAGATGGAGTGACCACAAATACTTGTTTAACAAAGTAAAGGAATAGTCATAGAATCGTGGAATTATAGAATTGCTTTGGTTGGAAAAGACCTTACAGATCAAGTTCAACCATTAATCTAACACTGCCAAGCCCATCATTAAACCATGTCCCTCAGCACTTCATCTGTGCTACTTTTAAATATCTCCAGGGATGTCAGACTCCATGACTTCCTGGGCAGCCTGTTCCAGTGTCTAACCACCCTCTCACTGAATTTTTTTTTCCCAATATCCAATCTAAACCTCCCCTGGAACAACTTCAGGCCATTTCTTCTTGTGCTATTATTTGTTACATGTGAGAAAAGACTGACTCTCACCTTGCCACAACCTCATTTCAGGTAGTTGTAGAGAGTAATCATGTCTCCTTCCAGCCTCCTCTTCTACAAGCTAAATAACCCCATCTCCCTCAGCTGTTCTCCATAAGACTTGTTCTCAAGACCTTTCACCAGCTTTGTTGCCTGTCTCTGGACACAATTCAGCACCTCCACATCTTTCTTGTAGTGAGAGATCCAAAACTGAACACAGTAGGTGAGGTGCAGCCTCACCACTGCTAAGCACAGGGACACAATTACTTCACTAGCCCTGCTGGCCACACAATTTCTCATGCAATCCAGGATACCATAGGCCTTCTTGGCCACCTGGGCACACTGTTGGCTCATGTTCAGCTGTCTGTCAATTAACACTCTCAGGTCATTTTTCACCAGACATCTTTCCAGACACTTTTCCCCAAGCCTGTAGTGTTGCATGGGATTTTATCATGATTTTGGCAATAAACCCAAAAGGTCATCTTAGTTTATGTCAGATTTTCCCTATCTACTTCTACAAGTCAAACCATTCACCTTGTAAATGCCCAAGGTGATGCTAGGTAAATCCGAGTATGATTTTTCCTTTTTTTCTTTTTAATTGTTCTGGTTGATTTGTTTCACACAGTAAAGCTCCTCACTGAGATGAAGGCTTCTTGTACACAAGCACCTACGCCATGCATCTGTAATCATACCCTGTAAATGGCATCAGCAAAAGAAAGGAGTGACATTTTTTCCTCTTGATCACAACAGAATAAACAACATTTTAAAGGTTAAATTATTCAAATTCTGCAGTTACCTGTAAAAAAAAATGACGTCTCTGCTGTACCTTCAGATTTCTTACATCCAATTATTTTGATTTTTTTAATCCTGTCCCAGGCTTCCTGACTACTGCTGCTTAAGGGGCAAATAAAAGTGTTGTAACTAGTGGCAACTCATTTACTTCCACTGATAGCTACAGCTCCTGATACAAGGCTTTCAGCTCAAGTCAGAGAAGTTAGATCAACTATACAGCAAGTTGGTAAAATGGAAACAGACAACACCTAAATTCATATCATAATACCTTGTGCACCACAGAAATCCTATTTGGGTGCCAACTTTAACTTTTTTAAGGTCAGACAAATATGACAATCATGGAAAAGAAATATGAAATGGTACTTAAAACAGCGTCTTCACAGACTAAGGCAAAACAAAACTAGAGAATTCAGACTGAAATGGTTTAAACTGATGTAAATCACTGGAGTCTCACTGTTGGCAATGCTACCAGTTTCTCCATAAAGCTGGTGGAAACATTGGCTTACACCAGCAAAAATCTAGCCCTTCAACAACAAAAAAGACTATATAGTATTCAGAAAACATTATATATTTTTTAAGGTTTTACTGTTTTTGTTGTTTTTTTTTTTCATTTCCTGATCCTGTAGTTACCTATAAGAAAAAAGTAAAACAAAATTAAATATGAGATTCTGCCCTGTACCAATGTGTGATCATGCAAGGACAATTTAACATTCTCCTTCCTTAGCATTTTTCCTGTCAATCCCTTACAGTTCCTTTGCCTCTCAGGAGCACCCCTGCTGCTGATCCCTGTGCTTTCAGCTTTGATTTTGCATAGATTATCCAAGATGCACGTTTACACATGAAGATTTACTGTTACTTAACTTTAAAAATTCAGCAGCATAAAAATTGAAAAGTAACAGAAGGTGAAATCCCAGTCATTTTGTATATTCTTTATCAGTCCAGGAGAGCTACACCTCCACATCTAGACTTTTTGATCCAGAGCATAGTTTTACCCCATTTTCTGATGCTGTTCCATTTCTCAGGTTGTAACACCATTAATGCTTTCATATAGTCAAGAAAAATAACTAAAACGAATCAGGGAAAACAACCATACCACACTGTGTAAAGTAACATTATGACTGAGCTCATAAAAAGAGATGCTGACTGAGGAATTTAAAGTTTTTCAAAACTTTTGATCTTGTTTATACATGTGAAGGTTTGATGTGAAAGCTTGATGTCAACTGTAAAGAGAAACATCTCTCAAGACAAAAATAAAAAACAGACCTCCTGTTGAAACATACCCAATGATAACCAACAAGTTTCTGATCTTGCAGAGAACATCATGCAAGTGTCTTGCATTTAATATTATCTTATGCCAAACAGCCCTACTTTTTCTTCTCATTATATTTTCTTCATAGATAAGTGTTTGGTTTCACATGTTTGATAAAAAAGAAAGTTTCTGGAGTAGATGTTCAGCAAGCCTTATTACGATAACTACCCTTTGCTTTGCACATTGGTCCTGAGATAACATGCTGCTTCGTCAGGATCCATATGCAAAGTAAATACAACAATTATTCTTTTCATTTGTGATAATCACAATTATTAGGAAGCAGACTCATAATAACTTCTTTGTATTTAACTCTGAGCTGTAATCCAGATGAGGACAATTTAAGCCTGTCATTTCAAATGTTTCTAGACCTAATTTGTTTTCTGTATTTATTACTTTTAACTGTGGTTGCAAAATATCAATAGAAATAAATTATTTATTATTTAGGCATCACACACACAAAAGGATCTTAGTGCAAATTAGCAGTTTTCCCTTTTTATGATGTTATCACAAGGTATAAACCAACATCTAACACCTGACTGGATTTGTTAAAAACTAAATTAATTTGCTTGATGACACTATTCTGGTGAAAATAGATAAATTACATTGGAAACATTTTACCATTAAAAGGATGCTAGTAGTCTTTCTAACAAAATAATCTTTATATGTATGCAAAATTCTTGCAAGTAAGACACAGAATTGATTCTATATAACAAAAGATCTACTTGTGTGTTTGCTTCTACTATTGACACAAAGGGCTTTAGAAATGGCATCATTATAGAACTGTTCTGGGTTTGTGGGTTTGTGATAGGGAGGAAGAATTTGCTCTTTTTTTAAAGAGAAATCCAGAAAAAGCCTAGATATGCCACATGCAACAAAAACTGCTGTTCAAACGTCACTCATGACCTGACATGGACAGGGACAGGTTGACATAGGTTTTAAAGCATACAGAAAGGCTAGAGAAATATTTTAACTTCAAGTAGTTTATACATATTTTAGATATTAAAATGCATTCCTTTCCACCTGTCAGGGCTCTTCTAATTAACCCTTTGGTAATATCTGTAGAAGGTAATGAAATGAAGCAACATAAGTATTCAAAAATCAGAAAAAATACAGGACAATTTACTAGTGCCTGCAATGTCAACATGTATTTTACTTCTGACCTTGGTCAAATATTCAGGTACATTTGTATATACGTTTTTAAAATAAGATTGCTAAAAGTATTTCACTTTTACATCAGCAACAGAGTATTTTCAAGCATAAGATCTAATAGGTTTCTATATACACAGATATATTAACCCCATGTGTGAATTGTATATTGCAGGAAAATAAAGTCAGGAAACCTGTGTGAAAATTTTCAAATCTTACTGATAGCAAACCAAATGCAGAAATTCTTTAATGTCAATGAACAAATAAATAGTAGGGAATGCAAAAAACCCAAAGTGACATATGGTAAAATCATATGGGGAATAAGAATATTCCCAAATATACTAGAAAACCATAGTTTTCCAGTGAAAGTGATTAACTGTATTGTATATTTGCCCAGTATATTACTTGCATTTCAGATATCTTTAAGTCAATGGGTTCTCTCTAAAGGCTCCATAAAAGGCATGAGTTTTGAAGACTTCTTTGAATGGAGACAAAAGACAGTGATTTAGCTCAGGAATAGATGTTAATAGTCAGACCCAGAATAAAAGCCCAGAAGGAGAAAGGTATTCAGACAAAATAGAGAACATAGGATCAGTAAGAGACACTCTGTAGTAAAGAGAATTAGAGAAAAGGTAATCTATAAGAATAAGAGCTGGGAAGAGCTTTGAAAGAGGTTTTCAGTGTAGCATAAAGTCTGTTTGCATTAACAGGAGTATTGTCATTGACTACAGGGGATTTCTGATCAGACCATATGAATTTCATTTCCATGATCTAAAGGCATTATGTTTTTCTTTAAGCCATGCTAAAGGAATACAGCCTATGTCAAAGTAACATCATATCTCTAAATAATGTAAACTGTATATCTGTGCCTTCATTGTCCAATCTACAGTCCATATCTTATATCAAAGGTTACACAAAGTGCTGAATGAATGCTCTGACAACTATAAAATTAATATATAATGTACAGAACTATTCTATTCTTTTCCAAACACACATCATCAAGCAGAACTTGTGAACAGTTACTGGGGAAGTTGTTATTTCAATCTGCTAAAGTCCTCTCACTAGAATTCAAGGAATCGTGACTTAGCATGAAGAAAAAGGACTCTCTACATAATCCAGCCTGTATCTTCTGTGTACATGTATAGGTAAATCCTACTTAAACTGACAGCATTTTAGATTAAGACATGCAACATCTTACAGTCAAATGAAATGGCTGTATACTAAAAAGGTAACACAATTCTTTTTCCTGAAATTGAGAGTTGTGTAGGCAGTATCCCATCCAAATTTAGATTGGGTGTACTAGAATCCTAATAGCAGGTAATCTGAAGTGCTCATTAGAGATGTGCAAGTAATTCATTACCTAAATGTGTCTAATTTAACCATATTTTGCCCTTGAATAAAGCCTGCCCTAATGAAAATTAGTGATCTAGCCCACACACTTCCAATCCTGTAGGCACTTTCAGTTTACATTTGCAATTTTTTTTTTTTAGAATTCTAAAAATTGCTTTCTCTGTCTTCTGATCTCCACTGGGTATTTATATGCAGAAAGTATAATTATGCTTTTGGCAAGTTAGTGAAAATTAAACCCTTACAAGCAAAGGGAAAAAAAGAAAGGAGGGTGAAGAAACAAGGAAAAGGAAGATCCAGTTTCAGGTGAACTTATCAATAGCTTACTCATGTAAAAGCAGAAAGTAGCTTAATATTGTAATCTTGCAGCACACTTCTAGGAGATGGTGACTTTTTGCTCATGCTGAATGAAAGCTGAAGATGGGCACTTTATTGAACACGGAGTGTATCTATTGTAATATACTAATGACTTTGGTAGGTCTTGTATATACACTAGAAGGATAAGGCAAAATCTGGGATGTACACAAATATTTTTGAAGAATATTTTATGAAACTACCCTGCCTTTGTTGGTTGGGCAGAGCAACACCAACCATCCATTCTGTATTTAATAGCAACCCTCAGATTCTCAAAACCAACCTGAACAGTTTGTAGAGTGGCAAGTTTTTCTACACAGATGTGTCTTTCACAGCTAATTCCTCATGAAGAAGAAGTCACTATAAATCTCATAAAAATTTCACTCTGTAGAAAAAGCTGACAGTCTCAGATGTCTAATTTGAGCAAAGTAGGGTCACCTTCAATGACTGAAACGTCAGCAGCTAAATTCCACAATAGTTTTAGCATGCAAAAGTATTCTGTATGAGAGAAACCATCTGAAACCATTTCGAAGTGTGTAAGAGCTATGGGTTTGTTAGGCTGAACATATATTGAAACATGTATGTCATAGATGAGAAAAATCACAGCCACAAGTAGTTAATGGATTCCTTCATATATCAATACTCTTTTGTCATTATAGTATACTTCTGCATACAGTAGCAGTCAAAGACAATTTGCAACCTGCTGTAAGAGAAACTATGAAAATTAGCCGACGTAGTACTTCTCCATAGATTACTGCAAGACTGTGTGTTTTGCACACAGAAGCCACAGAAGCAGATACAAGCCTGCTGGGAAAATACAATAAAAATAAATCAGAAGGAAAGAAAGCACTGTGGTTAATACATAAAGATGGAAAGCCAGAATGAAAGGTTAAGAGGTGGGAGCTTAATGGTTATTGTCCTATCATATTTTAAGAACCCGATCTTCATTTTGCCAAGGTAAATGTAGTGCCAAGTAAACATAGGCCTATATTTCTAGCCTTTATACTTACTTATGAAGATGCTGGGTGTTATTCACTTGGCAGAATAATCCTTAGAATAACAAACCAGGTTTCATAAGAACATTGTGTAAAGTGAAGGTTAAACTGAGTTACATATTTATTTAGAAGGTTCTTGGCTGTCAGTGAATAATGCAACACATATCTAAGTGGAAATCAGGTGGGAAACTGTTACACAGACATGATCGTGTCTTGCGATAAGGAATGCAGAAACCACTTAATTGAAAGGGAGGGAAAAGTATGACCTTTCCCCAGTAAATCAGTATCTCAGTTGTGAGTCTTTAATCACCATTTTGGGAAGCATGAAAAGATGCAGCTAGAAAAGCTGTCCTGCCAAGAGAAAAACAAAAAAGGGGAAAAAAAAAGAGATGAGAACATATATCATGGCCAGGAAACAACAAAAAACAAACTTGTACTGAATAAATTCTGGATTTAACAGCCAAAAAGGTTTCAGTGTAAATTAAAATTTTTTATCGTTACAGTCTAGATAAGAAGCTTTGTCAAGGGAAGTTAAGAAGACACTACTGCAAAACAGAAAAAAAAATCTCAGGGAAGTCACTGAAACATGACATTTTCCTTATTACTGCAAGTTCTATTCAGCTTCCCTGAGGAGTTCCTCTGTGTATTCATTGACCACAAAAAATATTTGGGTCCATGGTTGCTGCAATAGATGAACTGCTGATGAATCCAAAAGAGAATTTTAAGGGCTCCCATCAGGGCAGTTAGTCATGCCAGGGGTGCTCTGTGAAGGAGCCTGGAGACTGAAAACGCTGAAAAGTTCAATTCTCGCTGTATTTACCTCCCATTCTTCAATGGGGACGACCTCATGTATCCCAGCTTCCATCAGAGCCACAGACCCTAAAACCCAAAGTAGCTGATCACTAAACTAAAGTTGCTGGTCTGTCAAGAATGCCAGCTTCACTGAGTAACTACAGGGAGTCTATCTAAATCCAAAAAACCAAGCACCCTTGAAACTTTATTTTTCCTTATTTTTGATTCAGCAAAATGCAAAAGAGTTTAGTTTTCATTCATTTCAGACCAAACTATTTCTCAAACTGTTAGACTCAAAAACCTGGATTTCTTTTCTTTAATAGTCTCCAGTGTTAATCTATTTAAATCAATCGATAAGAGATTTCAGCTCTAGCTTTTGTAGTTCTTAGGGCTTTCTTAATCATTTAGACCATCATTGATGTGCATTATTTGCATTATTATCTCCTAGTTATTCTCTATTTACCATAAAAAAGCAATCAATCATGTCATTTAAAAGCAAAACCTAGAACACCAGTTGGCTGGTTTGCTAGTTTTTATACAGCACATTCTGTGAGAGGCTTAACTGATGAAGACCAATTTAATATGGCTTTACGTCTGGCATTTCAATTATCCCATATGAGCTCTGTTTTTCAAAGCTTAGAGGGTTCAACAGTCCTCTCTTGTCAGCACTCAAATGTAGTGTAGTTTATGTACTGTATAAGATACATACATCTAATCTCTGACAAATTTGTCTAAATTTACCAAAAGACAGAAAAAAACATGTTCAATGTCTAGGATATCAGTGCATTAGTAATCACAAATGTTACATAGAGTTTATAAATAATGGCACTATTTTTCTTATTAATAAATTCTCACCAGACAACTCTATTCCTGCAAACTCAGTCCTCTGCAGATTCGCAAATCTGCTCCCCTGCCTGTTTCCCTAGGGAAGTTTTACCCTAAATCCTTGAAGCCAGACTGGTTTCTGCTTTCTGTCTCAATGAAGCTTTCACCTTTCCTTCACAGCAAGAAACTATTTCCTCTGATTCTATTAAAATTAATTTAATGTATTTTTCAGGTAAGCTTATTGACTGCAAGATTAATACACATCTCTAGTTTGAGAGGTCACACTGTCTCTTTAAAAAGATGCATTTTCTCTTTCAGTCACTTGAATTTATAAAGAATTATGCAAGATAATACACCTAACATGGAATAAACAGCAAAACTAAGATCTATAAGAATGTAGCTATCTATTACTATGGCTCTACCTTTGAAAACAGACATTGTGGGGCTTTTTAAAATTAATTTAATATTATGAATAACTTTAGTGTCCTCATAATCAAAACATATAGAAAGAAAACCACAGAGCGTTACAGAAAAAAAAAAGAAACTAAAACAATCAATGGCCTTCAGTTTTGTGAGTTTTGATATTCTGAGCTATATAATCATTTTTCATTTTGTATCTTTTATTTGTCAAAAAGACTATGAAAAACCATTTTCCACTGTGTCGGAAGTGGCAACTCTAATAAACAAACAAATAAATATTTACTGCAGCTAAATGTTTCTATCTGACCATAAAAAAAAAAAAAACATACAGGCTTGAGGGATTTTTTTATTTTTTTAAGGTTGAAAAGATTGGTATCTATTGTACAGCACACATATACCAGACAGGGAAAATCTGCAGTGAGGATTGGCAAGCTGACGTGTTTCTTACACACTACACATGAACGTTCCCTGTCTTACTGCAATGACCTTATGATCCTTGGTGCCAAGTGTTCAAGTCCCAGCTGTGGATTTAAACTCAATCTCGTTTTGAATTTCCATTCTGTTGGCAGCGGAGTCATTCTTCACTGCACTGCTCAAGCCAGAAAAGGCTTCCTGACTCTGAGGCAGAGTCAGATAAGCAATGGCTATAAGAGAAGTTGTAATTGCACAAGCTCTTTCTCTCCCCCAACAGGTATTACTACAAATGAGCGTCATTGAAAATTCTTCTGAGCTTCAGCGAGGTAGATAACCTCATAGGCAATTGTGAATCTAAAAGGGTGTCCAGATTAGCAAACTAGACAGGAAAAAGGCTTGTGTTGTTTAACCCTTTCCCTGCAAACATGGATTTTTGTGATAGGTTTCTGAGGTCTGTTTTAAAGACAACCTTCTGAAATAAGGAAAAGGAGTAGGTATGCAAGCCTAGCCTAAACATATAGTGAAAGCTGCAGTGCTGAAATAGTACAGCAGACTGTTAAAATACACCACTAAATCAGGTAACCAGAAACTAGTGAATGCCAGAATAACAATTAGTCTGTTTTCCCCTCTCTGTACATGAACATTACAAATGACATCTGCTATTTCTTCTCACTGAATGAACAGATCGGGCACTGCTTGTTAAATAGCAGCTATTCTGTGCTTACTTTATCCTCATTGTTCAGTGACTAAAACACACACCCTTTTCAGCATGTTATTGAAATCATGATTTGATACCAAAATATTAACTTCCTCAAGGGTTCTTCATTCTCTCACTATAGTTTTTTAGTTGTTTCTAAATATTAACAGATTTATCCACATAACATCACTGTGCCGTGTGTGGTTAACATTTCTGGGAACATTTCACAAAGGAAAGCTGATGTGCATCTGCTGAAACCAAAAATAGAGAGGTGTGAAATAAATTTCAGAGTTCCAAGGTCTTGCTTTTTCCAGCACTTGGCACTGCACAGTCTCCCACAGGCTCTGAACAGATACCCCTCGGCCTTGGCTGCCAGGGCAAGTGCATTCTGCACATCAGTCAGCGCGTCGTAGGCTGTCACACAGATAATAAGAAACACACAGAGAGCAAGCTATCACTGAAATGAAAGTTTCATTGAAGTCCCATGTCACCAGGCTAACTTCAGGCACAAAAAATTTCTCATTCCCAAATTTCCTTTCCAGATGATGAAGAGGGTGACTTAGTGTATGTGGCACAGGCAGCTTTTTCACTAACAATATCAGTGCAATCATACAGCACCCATGAATATTTGCTATCTCTGAGCTTCTAGTTCATAGTTCTTTTCCAACTCTGACCTCCTCATCAACCTGTCTACCTACATTTTCCTCAGTTGCTGTTCCTGTCCAGACTCTGATACTACTCTCCCAGATTCGTAAGCCATTGTTTACCTTGCCAGCGTCATTCATTCCTTCGTTGTTTTATCCAGTTTTCACATTTCTACCTTGCTGCAGCGGTGGTTGGCACCACCCATGGGCCACTCTTGGCCTCTCAGGTGACCCCTGCAATCTCTTCCTCTTTCTGACCAAGGTTTCTCTTCCTTTCCATGACCCCATTGACTACTCCGTGCCTGCTCTTCACCTCACTACAGCCAAACCAGACTGCAGTTCTCAGTTCTGTTTGGACATTTTAGTGGCCAAATTCTGAGAACATGGAAGAGATACGCCTTGTGGAAACCAAGAACCCCCTGCGAGTAACGTGTTGGAAGAAAAGAGGTGCTCACACTGATATATACAGATACAGCTATTTAAGGATGGTTCATGTGCAGTCAGGTCACATCAGTGATTTCTGAGAGATAAAGGAAGCTCAATTCAGATACAAATCACAGACTTTAGCTGCCAAATGCTAATGATGCTACTGAGCCAGGGCAAAGTGAGGAGCCAGGGCAAACCAAGGTATTTTTAAATGTGTGCGAGTGGACAAAATGTGGGTGATTTTGCCAAAGAAGAGCAAAAGATACATTTTTACCAATTCTAAGTTCATTTCCAAATTTCTTTTAGTAAACAGTTAAAAGAGGATTGCTTGTGGGGGTTTTAAAAAAAATATATTTTAATAATGTATTTTGCCTCTAGACATTTTCAGAACTCTGAGCCCAGGCAGCTCTTGGCAAGGGAAAATGTCAGATAACTTAATTTTGGCAAAGTTATAAGGAACTGAAGACAGTTTACTACTGAAAGGTTATTTTTTCAGAAATTATGTTACCACTTCACCTAAGAGAGTTTGCTCATAAGGGTAAATTTTCTGGATTTGCTTAACAAGAATGAATTCTGGTGCTGATACACTCATTCTGGAGCATTTCAAACAGCTTTTATGGGCAAAATTATTGCACTTGATGGCCCTAACTCAGGATTCCTGATACATCGACACTTCTGCTTCACTTTAGTGGAGTTTAGCTAAGTAAAGCATAAACTCTTGTTCATTGTTCTAACAGAGGATTAGTTAGACCTCCCAAGCTAGCAGTCCATCTGCTCTGCCATCTAAGGCTATTGTCCCGGAGACACCACCTCCTTCATTGTTCCACTGAACAATCCATGCCAGCTCTTTTCTCAGCTGACACTGACAAGTACATGTCAACCCTTTTGCATTCTCCAGCACACATCTGTGACATTGAATATAGCCTTTGACAGTTTCAGGCAGTTTAAAGCCTGGAAAAGGCTAGGAAATACAATACTATAAAAATAAGAACACACTCAAGCTTTTAATTGTACCAGCTTAGTTTATCTCATCAAAACAAGGTCTGGATTTGCATATTTACTTTGCTGCCTTCTACCATTCCCTTCCTGAAGACATACTAGTTATCATTTCAATGTGAAATAAAATGTTTTAAAGCATTCAGCTTTACATATAAAGAAAATTGAATTCCATATCATAACATGTTATGATAACTTTTTTATATAGATAGAAAAATAGAACCTGTTTCACTGAAGACTGCTTTCTGGGCTGAATCCACAAAATGTAAGGATCAAAATAAAGAAATCAATTCCTGTCAGTAGGTCACTGAAAAGCCTTTGCTAAATCAGCTGATGCAATCTCAGTACAGGACTTAAAATTAGCAAAGACAACAAAATTCTCATTACTTCCAACATCTCCAGGAAAAAGCAAAAGACAGAGTGAAACTATAGTTGTTACAGATGATAGAAATCCAAGATTATTGATATGGCATGGACTAAAGTCTATGCTCTGGCCCTTACCATGCCTGATACTGCTTCACTGCAGGACACTGGAACTCTTGCCAGCAATGTGCCCTCGTGGCCAAGAAGGCCAATGACATTCTGGGATGCATCAAGAAGAGTGTGGCCAACAGGTCAAGGGGGGTTCTACACACCCTCATGAGTTTCAACAAGGACAAGTGCAGAGTCCTGCATCTGGGGAGAAACAACCCTATCTACCAGTACAGGCTGGGGATTGACTGTACCAGAGCTGGACAGAGCTGGAGAGCAGCTCTGCAGAGAGAGACTGGGAGTCCTGACTGATAATAAACTAAACATGAGCCAGCAATGTGCCCTCATGGCCTAGAAGGCCAACAGCATTCTCAGATGCATCAAGAAGAGTGTCCAGCAGGTTGAGGGAGGTTCTCCTGCCCCTCTACTCTGCCCTGGTGAGGCCTCATCTGGAGTCCTGTTTCCAGTTCTGAGCTCCCCAGCTCAAGAGGGACAGCGAACTTCTCGAGAGAGTCTAGTGTAGGGTCACGAAGGTGATCAGGGGACTGGAACATCTCCCTTATGAGGAAAGGCAGTAAGCACTGGGGCTATTCAGCCTGGAGAAGAGGACACTGATGGAGGATCTCATTAATACTTACAAGTATTTGAAAGGTGGATGTCAAGAGGATGGGGTTGCACTTTTTTCTCTGCAGTATCTAGTGATAGGACAAGGGGTATGAACAAAAGCTGGAACACAAAAAGTTCCACTTAAAGAAAAATTTCTTTACTGTAAGGGTGAGGGAGCTCTGGCACAGGCTGCCCAGGGAGGTTGTGGAGTCTCCTCTGGACGTTTCAAAACCTACCTGGATGTGTTTCTGTGCAACCTGATCTAGGTGGACTTGCTTGAGCTGGGGGGTTGGACTAGATGATCTTTAGATTTCCCTTCCAACCCTACAATTCTGTGATTCTGATTCTTTTCCTGATTCATCATGCTCTCGGGGAATGTTATTTACTGGATATACTGAAAATGAGAGAAGCTTTCAAATCAGAAAAGCAAATAGCATTTCTCTGTCATGCCAGACCACATTCAATGAGTTCTTTAAATGGCTCCTATTGTGGCACTCAGCTTCTAATAGGGAACCACAATGACCACAGCTCTTGGACCAGGCAATATATGATAGCTACTAACTTTAAAACAGTATAATAAGGGAGAAACACAATACATTATCTATAGGTAGTGTACTTTCTGTCAACATCTTAATTTCATTGACTTTAATGTAAACCCATCTCCAGAGATTTCTCTAAATTTTGTTTCTGAATAGGAGGCATCTGACGATTATCCACCAGCTTTCCAGTTTAACTAAATTGGTTTTAAACTGGAACAAGTTGTTATATGGAAAGGAGAGTTGAGGGGGCATATAGTTTAGTTTGAGATATGTGATTAGATTTAAGCATTGAAAGGAAGGTCCAACCCTTGTGGACACAGGCTGTCAGACCTATACAGCAGATTTGGTTTGGGGTTTTTTTTTACCTTTCCTCCCTCCTTCTTTTTTTGCCTTTTGCTGAAAGCATTTAAAAAAATGAAAAATCTTAATTATATTTTTTTTACAAAGAGGGCAAAAGCACTCATAATTTGTTTTAACACAAGCAAGCACAGCAAGGTGACATACAATCAAGCATTCCTAGACTGATGTATTAAAATGCTTTTCTGCCAACTCCTGCCCTGCATCCGTGATGGAGGAATTCTGCTTCATTATTCTTTTTTATTATTTGCCCATGCAGATCACCATGACCCATAGTGATCTTTGTGAATGCAGATGGTAATGCAAAGTCCCTTCCATCACAGCAAATCTTTTCCTTAAGCATATAAAAGGTTTGTTTATTAAACATCCAAACAGAAAACATTCCTCAGTGAGGAAACTAGTTCTCTAATTTATCTTTAACAACCCAAAGAGCACTGTTAAAAAGGTGCAAGGAAGCCTGTGAATCAACAGTATTTTCTTCTTCCAACAAGAGACTGCTAGAAATAGGATGTCAGGGAAGAGAGAAAAATATACGAATATTTTCACGTAAATTATTCTATAAGAAAAATAAACCTATATGTGTGTGTGTGTGTGTGTGTGTATACATATATATACACATTAGCTGAACTTTGTATTCTCAGCATGGATGGCTTTCCCAGCTCAGGTGTTAACCTAAGAAAACATATCCATCTGGTCCTGACTGCTAAAGTATAGGAGACCTCTCTTCAAAAGCAACCAACTTCTTCCAAATTGCAAAGCATTCCAGCTCCCCTAGATTAGAAAACGGTAGACTGGAAAATTGCAGGAGATTGGTTTCTACAGACTCTGTTTACAACTGCAGTCTGTAACAAGACAGCTATGACTTGTTCTGCAAAGGAGCTCACCTGCAGCAAGTGCCCCAGAGGCGAGCAAGGATCTTTTGTTTGTTCCAATAGCATACCCCTAGCAAAAATTGGTATGGTAAGTCCAGAATTCTGTCTTGCTCCTTGTCTTCCTCCAGTTTTTAGTATTATTATTATTTTTGCTCAGGCAATCAGCCTAAATATCATTAAGGAGACTAGATCTTGGCTGAATTTAATAAAAATATTATATGAAGAAAAAAATATCCAAAAAGTAATGAAATAACAAGGAATTATTATAAAAAACCCTCTCATAATCAGATACTGCTTTTATCACATCATATGCATTAAACTTCTCTGAACTGATGTCCTTTTCATCCTAATGTACTAAATTAAATATCTGCTCCTTGTAGAATTTGATTCATCTAAACTAGATTAAAATCAAATCATGAACAAAATCAATTTCACTTAAAGTACAATAATCCCAGCCCACTAAGGCCCCCTTCTAGTAATCACAATAAATGCTGCCTCTACTGCCATTGCCATCCCTTATTTTTCCCCCTAGCCTTTCACTGGATGCATAATTTTCATATCATATTATAAATTATGACCTTGGATATCTTATTCATATCTTATTAGAGCAAGTTGGCCAAGAAGCCAGAGGCAAGACAACCTCATTCAAACATTCCTCCAGGGTTTTCAGGTCAAGTCATTTTTTAAATTGGGATTGGTATAAACCTCCAGGGATTTCTTTATTTAAGAAAGAACTACAAATATTTAAGCTGTCTTGGGGGGATTATGCTGACATTGGATCGTGGGATTACCTCCCACATAAGACTCAAAGGATTTGGACTGGTTTGGCATCTCGTCAGAAAACTGGGCAAAAACACTTCTTAACGTGATGTTAATCAGACATTCAATCATTCCTCACTGTAAGCGTGTCAAAAGGTAGCAAACAAAGGGAGAGGGAAGAAGTTGCTTCGAGATGCATAGGAAACAAAAGTAATCCTCTGGCATACGGTAGCATTTCAGCTTTTTCATATAAAGCAGCACAAATCATAGTGACAAGGGGCCAAAATCCTGAAAAAAAAAGGTTCAAATCACTTATTCAAGGACCATTTCAGAGCTTGTCCCTTGGATTTGCAGATGACCACTACCAGCAAGGTGGTATCTAATTAAATATTTTTACTATTAATTAATAACACTTGGCTTTTCTACAGCAGGGCACCATTTGTCTCAGAGCATTTTAATCTAATAACTACGTCTGACAACAATCTTCCAAAACAGGAAACTGGTACTGTAGGTGGTGTAGTTGGATCTGTGAGAAGGTTTTAGGCAAAATCCCCTCTGTCCCAGTCAGATCCAGGCTCTGATTCAGATCCGAGGCCCAGCTTGAATTGCAATTGAAACCACTCTGTCACGAACAGCACTTTAATAAATTCACTGACCATCAAAAGTAAGTGTGAAAAATGTCATTCTCCTTCAGTAATTTCCTTCTCTCTCTTTTTTTTTTTTTTTTTCCTCTTAAAAAAGAAGTTAGAGGGGGAAAATGACAGGAGTTAAGAGTCATTCACCACTGGAATAATAAAAGGAACAATAGCAGCAACATCCAGAAATAAAATGGCTACTTGAGAATTATATCTGCTTGGTTCTGCCAAGTGTAAAGGGTCAATGCTAGACCATCACACTGAGAAAAATATTGCAAAGAAACAGGGATTTTTTACAGAAGGAATGTTGAAATTAGAAGTCACTCTCAGAAAGACATAATAACGTCTTGTCAAAAATGAATCCAATTTCCACAAGTAAAGAACATATTCCTTTCTGTAAACTTATTCAATAAATTAAAAAAAAAAAAAAAAAAAGCAAAGCAAACCAGAACTCTAAAATCACATTTATTAATTTTCCAGCATGGAAAACTGAAGGTTTTGTTTGTTTGTTTGTTTGTTTTATTTTCCTTCCCTTCAGATACTTCACTGGAGAATGATGAAAATGTCCTTCTTCAAAGGCATGTTCTTTATTCTTTCATCCAACCACAGCATCATCAGATACATCTCTACATCTGTAGAATTACCTGCACAACATAGTGTGCAAAGACACAATCAAAGTTAGTTTCAAACTGCAGAGGCAGAAGATAAAGGAGACTGGACTCTGATGGGAAACTCAATCGTAAGTCTCTACTTTTTAAGGATCCCTGACAGGACTCACTGTTGGAGAAATCTATCTCTTGATTCATAGAAAGCTCTTTAGGACAACTCCACTGAACCAAAATTCAGCTGTAATAGTATTCAAACACAGGCTTTCTTCTATCTCTAAGGCAGCACAGGAATCACACTGCATATAAAAACAAAGACTGTCTATGCTGGAGGAAAAAAAAAATTAAAAAAATAAATAAAGGAAGCAATACTAACTAAACTTGACAGGAAACGACTTTCCACTCATTCATGAAGAGATTCCAGCATCACTGACAACAAGCCCTCCTGATTGGGGTCAGTCACTTTTCAAGCCCAAGGGGACCATCTTTTCCAACTTCAATCACAGTCTCATAACTTCTCTATAAATAAACATACCATGGAACAAAAAAAGCAGGGAGGATCAACAGTCACAATCCACACAGAACAGTGGCATCCATTAAACTGCAGTAATAATGTTTGTGTTCCAGGAAGTCTGCTGAGTGAGACAAGCTTTATTTGAACTATGTTTAAAACTTTGAACGGTTTGGTAATTTTACAAGCACATCTGCCCAGACAAGTGCATTATAAACATTAAACACATCTGAAAAGCTTCTAACTTTTTATACTTATGAAAGAAAAACTGCGATAAAATGCGTCAGATGTTAACTATGAATGCTAATTTTGGATAAGATTTTGGTGCTTAAGATTACAAGGACCCCTTTTTTCATTGAATCTACGTGTGAGTTTTCCAGCAATCTTTCTGTAAAATAGGAAAACAAAAATCATGCTGGTTAATAAAAAAGTGTGACTTATTTTGTTTTAGTCGTATACCACAATGTTGATAACTTTAAAGGGGAGAGCAACATTGTTTTAATTCCTAGCATTGTACATCCTGAGACAATCCTATAATGGAAGTGAGGGAAAGTGGAAGGAGATATAAAAGATTAACATTAAGAGATTTCAATTTATGGATCAGAAAAAGTTACACTGAGTACATATGAACTCAAAAGTTTATATTGCTTTTTCTTGTAAAAGATCCATTGACCATTTCATCTTTTTAAGAATTTTGTATGAATAGGAAGCATTCTTTTAGGCAGTCTTCAGTCAATAAAAAAAATGTGTACATGTATTTCTAAATATTTTTTTTGCTATTAAAATATTAATCTGCATCCATGGCTATAGATTAGTTTCTAGATACAAAGCAAGTCACAGAATCAAAATACCCAAAGGAATCTTTTGTGACATTAGTATTTCTGAGATGGAAATAAAAGAGAAAGATTGCTTTTGAAGTCCATGCCAGTAAGCACAAAACAACTAGGAACTGTTTACTCAGTACAGGAGATTTGTAATTTTTTTTTTTCCCACACATGCCATAATTACCATCCAAGAAACATCCTAATGTCATAGCATCATACAAACCTACCACTAACAGAACCTTAGGCATCAGCTTGCCCATCTCCTTAAAGTGAGGCAGAAGTGTGCTTAGTAGATACCTGCTTAGCCTATACTTAAAAACTCGCAGAAATAAGCATTTCACAGCCTCCTGCATAACCCATGTCAATGTTTGGAGAGTCTTTTAGTTAAAAATATGGTACACTGCTACATGTTGTCTAACATCTACGTAGGCAAACAATGAGTTAAGTTTTGAGTTCAACACAAGAACATAGCTATTCCTTCAGTATTAGTCCTGTGTTCTGGTCATATGGCATCTACCACAGGCTCTCTCTCTAGTTAGTATAAAACACACAGGGTCAAGCACTGACACGAAATTATTAGTACTCGCTCCTTTAGTCATGCTGAATCCTATCTCTTGGGTAACGCCAAAGTATTGCATATGAAATAGGAAAAACCAGTATCAATTTCCACCTTGCAGTACAAAGCAGGCCATCCTCTTTTGCAGGAGAGTTAAAGAATGGGGGAGAATTTAGCCATATGGATGCAAATTGCGTTGTATTATCTAAGGGCCAAAGAATGGGCCTGAATACATATTTTTTTACTAATATAGTCCTAGCCAAAGGGAGAGAACATGTTTCTGTTAGAAAATAATTCAGACTAATTAATGCTAGTCTGTTTTTCTGCCAATGTATAAGCATAAAATCAGCATTCTGTAAATATTTAAGATGAAATTACATTTCCTCTGTGAAATCACATTTCTAATCTGTTCCAAACAAAAGTACACACTAACTCCTTGAAATAAGAAAAACTTTTACCGTATTAAACAATTTATTAATAAAAAGTAAATTCAAAATTAATATTGCTGTATAAGAAACCTGAGCCTTTATCCTAGTGTTGTCTGCTTCTGGGAATTCTGTGTACCAAACTTGAAAGGTTTAGCTATTTCCCATATGCCTAGATAGTTGCACAAGGCAGCTGCCCCAACAAATCCCATTCAGTGTTTTCTCAGCAGGTTCACTATCTGATCTAAAATTGCCAGAACAACCAACAATGTTGTTCCATGAAAAAGGACACTGCTGTTTTTTTATCACATGCCAGTAAAAGCTCTCTCTTTCACAGGAGGCTTAATGGTGAAGGATGTACTTTCTCTTGTTATATTGGTCTAACTCCACCACTGGCAACAGCAATGTGAATCACGGCCTGCAGCCACTCTTCTAATCACAGTCCTAATTAGTCTGGCATAAAAGAAAGAAGGACTAAGTCTTTGCAATACTCAGTCTTGACATACCTGTCTGGCACCTAGTTACGGATTGGGTAGATCTGTGTTAAGCTGTTAGGTTCTCCTTGCACTTCAAGTGCCTGAGAATAGCTTTACCTGAACAAGGAGATGCAGAAAGTAATCAGGAAGAGATAGCAGAATAAAATGCCTAAATCCCACCTCTCAGATAGTATGTCACCTAACTTCAGGATGTAACGCCTCCAAGCACATTCCTTCCTCTTTCTGAAGTCATGTGCTCCAGAAGCAGCAGGACTCATGTCATGTCTCTAATTCTTAAGCAAAAGTAAGGAATGGGGAATTTTGTCTGACCTTACACTTCTCCCTCTGCCATGCCCTGGGCAGTTGCTCTAGAGAGTAGAGGCTTAGTCTGTAATATTACAGGATTTTCCTGTAAAACAGGAAGGGGGCTCAGGAGCAAAAATACCTGCTTTGAAAATACCACATGCAAAAGGCAGGTTGTTTGGCAAGCCAGAACCTTGAGTACATGAACAGCTCTACACATATTGATGCAGTAGTGTGGGAAGTTTATCAGCAGATAGTTTGGCACATGAAGACTTCAACACAATAGCAGCTACCAAGAATTTTGAGGATTTCATTCCCATCTAAGTGCTGAATAAAATCACATAATCCTTGATTTAAATTATTAAAGTCCTTTAGCCCAAAATGCTCAATGGGTTTGTGAAGTATTTAAACTGTGGCTTGGAGAATGGCTAAAGCCAGAGGAGTTCAGTTGTTTGGAAAAGCTCATAAGAATATTCAGAAATTCACTTGTGTATGGCATGACTCAAACTACTCTGATGACATTTGGAAACGTAGCAATCACTTTGCAGCACTGGCAAAGTAACAGACTAGTAGCTACTCTGAAATTCCACTGGGTGTTTGAAAGGTGATATTTTCTATCGTGTTAGAGCATCTGACATTTCATGTTTTCAAGATATTAAGGGCACCAAAGCAACTGTTTTCATTAAAATAGAGTCAGAACATCTCTTTTAAAGAATTTTCAAATGAAATTTAATCACCTACAACACAACCTTAAGTTAATTTTCCAAATATTTCGTTAACATTTTATAGTTCTGGGTTTCTTTGATGTCTCCTTTTTATGAACATACATTCTATGAAGCTCCTGGTTTCACACTTCATACTCACTTTTTAATGCACATAATCATGTTAACTGGTAGTTAATTTGGTTTCGATTGTTAGTATTACATTTTCAAAGACTTTTTAATCATTTTGAGAATGTTTTCTCCAGCATGTTTACGTGGCAAAGGGTTTGATCTCAGCAACGGGAGATTTTTTAATGAAGTTGTTATCCCATTTGAAAGTGGCGACTTTCTCTGTCAGAAGCAGTAGCACAAGAACACAAATCATGAAAAAATGAACATATTGCATATGGAAAAAACACAAATGTATTAAACATAAATCCAAATAGATTCTCTTACAGTAATAATGCTGTGGAATTAAGAGAATTTCATACAATCCTTTGCCTGCAATTCCTTGCAAAACTCATTCACATGCTCATGATTTTTCAAGATGACAACTCAGTTTTGACGATCTGGCTTCAGTTTTGAAGGCATGTAGGCAGGTGCAACTCAAACTCCTTCCCATATATCTGTGTTAGGTACTATCTGAGTCATTAGGTCAGTCACTACCAAACTGCACACCCACTCTTCCTGACTGTCATTTGGATAGAAGTTCTTTATCACATCAAATGTATGCTTGATTCTTTTGTAGTCAGACTAGCTGGAAATTACAACAAGGCTACAACGACTCGTTTTCATTTGCAATGTTAAGATATATTTTTAACCACAGCAACAAATGTCCAGCAGCATCCACTCTTGCTACTCTTACTGCCTGGATCTTCCTGTGCCCTCACTGCCCTTCTCCAACCAAGCACAGCTGCCATGTGGGTGACAGCTACAACTTTAATAAATAGAAAAAGAGAAAGTGGAAGCAAGCCAGCAAAGAAACATCAGTTTGCAGTCTTGCTGGGTTTGCTCCCTTGCTTTTTGCTTTTTTCAGACTGGAGAAAACTAGCAACAAAAGGAGCCTGCGGGGAAAAGTGGAGTGCTGGGAGAGTGAAGGGGGAGGAGAGGGGGGAAACACTGGTCACCAAGGCCACCAGCTACTGCTCTGCATAAAAAAAAATCTTTACTGATGTTAAAATGCATCACCACTCATAAATTAGAGCCCAAAATTAACTGCTTTGCTGCAGTCTCCTGGCACTGTGTGAGCCGTCAAGATCGAAGCAATTATGTGTTCAAAGGAAATAATAAGACACAAGCTGTAGAGGTAATGCTAAGTCAAATTTGTTCCTACTCTAGGACTGTCACATCAGAAGTTAAGAATCTCCTCAAATTCCCTGTAATGAATAACTGCAGCATCTGACCTAGACAATGTTTCCCTAGAAAAACTGACTTTAAAATGCAAAGCTGTCCATAGGATGCCATTAAGCATAAGGCAGCGTCTCCACTTGCCTTCATGCATCATCAGTTAACTCATTATTCTATACAGCCTTTTAGAAATTCCTCATATAGGAAAAAAAATAAAGTATAAAGTGTAAATCCACCTCATTGTGCAGCTGTGCTAGCAGTTCTCAGTAGCTTATAAAGAAGCATCATTGACAGGCTTTTAGAGGCAGCTGCATCCTGTCCTCAGCCCTCATGCATTGCTCTGGCTAGAGCTAAGCTTGTGGGAAGGAGGGAAGGCTGCTGCTGCAAAAGCTGGGGACATAAAGTAACTGTATTATTCCAGAGGTTTAGGAAAAAATCTGAGGTGAAAGGGCATGAAAATTAAGGTGCATGGAGATCTACAGAGCAAACAAAATCCTTCTAATACATGAAAACAGTTGTAATTTTTGGGAAAAGCAGAATTGGAAAAAATGTTTTGGAGTGTTGAATCTTGAAATTGGACTTTCTGGATGAATTTAGTTTATTATTTAATGAAATATCATTTCAAATGACAAAAAAAAGTTCACTTTCAATTACAGTTTAGTTCATCTATCTTTTCTTTTGAAAGCCAGTTCTTTGTAGGAGTGCCTGTAAATGGAAATAAAAGCCTACAAATTAATATAGTTAACCTTTACCTGTTGCTGAGTGTTTCTGTGTGTACAGTAAATTCAGAACATTTATGCTTGAAAAAAACATCTGTGTTAACCATCAGCTAAAAGTTGTCATTAAGCTCTTGAAATTGGTAACCTTGCTACTGATATACTCAATGGCAGGATGGCCTTTAATTTTTAGGTGAGTCTGCCATCAAATCATTGAATTATGGATAAATGTATATTATGATAGTTTCAACCTCTTTCCAAACCTTTTAGGCTAGATTTATTTCAGTGCCTATTATAACATTAAATTATTTGTTTACAGTAATTGAACTGAACAATCAACACAAAAACAATGTATTTGAGAGCTTCTCCACTTGTGTTACCACAGTAATTTGTTAAATTACACACAGATGTCATTCAACTCCTTGAAAGAACTGCCCTTGGGTTCAAGCCTGGATTACGCGTATATATTGACATTCTATTATTAATCTTTCAACCTTTTTACTTTCCTCTTACAATATTAAAATTAATTTTTGGTTTTTCATATTTCAACAGAATGAATATGTTCTTCAGGGTGAGGACTGGGGTGATGGAACTGAAACATGATTAGAAAGCAAAGCATATTTCTGCTTCTAATTCAAAATGAGTTGGAATATTTGACATCGTAACCCCTTATATTTGTGGTTTCTCTCTTTCATTTTGTGCTGTTTCTGTCTACCTCAACATGGCACACTTATAACACTAAATTTATTTTCTGACAAATACAAGCATTCCTTCCTAACATTATTGCCTACCAGGAAGGGAAACTAAACGGAGAAGAGATGCTCAAACTACAGCAACTTTAACTCAGAAGTAACCTGAGGAAGTAAAACTCAAAGACATTTTTTCTTTTTCAGCTACCAGCAATTTATGTCAGTGAATTTACAAAAATTAAAAAAACACCAATCTGATCAGTATTACAAGGAATCTCTTGCTCAAGAAGTCCTGGAAGTGTGAATAAATAGTCTTAGTCCAACCATGACTAGAATTTGCAAATAGTTCTGGAAAGACTCGTGTTGTGTTGTTCATGGAGTTTACCAATGTTCACATGTACAGACAGAGGATTTCAAAGATACTTCTTTCCCTTATGAGTTTAACTTCCCTTGGAGGATTCATTCTGTGACAGAATAATTGTTAAACATAAAAACCTGCCATAATGTCACCTAAACCAGTGGTATCCATTTAGGACAAGCTGATAGATGCTAACAGTAGAACCTCTACAAAGCAAACTGACAAGTCTAATTGCATTTATGGTAATGTTGGATGGCCAAACTGGTTCTGATGGTAGAATGACTCCATTTTTTTCCCTTTTTAAGTCTGTCATGAAGTTCTAGATTAACCCTGAATTGCAAACAGAATTTAGATGTAACCTGACTCATACTGAGTACTGGGACTCTGCTAATGCTCAATAACTCTGTGCTAGATGCATACCAGAGCTTTTAAGAGAGGTTTTACATTTTCTGATGTTGCAGCAAACTGTCCCTCAGCAAAGGAGACACTTCAGAAAACATTAATGAACAGCTTTCTGCTACTTGTCAGACTTAGAAAAACAAAACAAAACAAAACCTCATGAAAGCAAAGATCAACTTCACCTGAGAAAAGTGAGACAACATAGGATTGGAGCCAATTTCTGTGGCTTCCAGGCCCTGAAAAGCTAACTGTGGATCAATGCTAGTCTCAGGGATAAAATCCCTTATGACTTATAATGGCTAAAAACATCAAATAACTTGATTTCATCCAGTTTTTATTTAAAAAAAAAAAAAAATCTTCCTCTGCTCCCTTCCCCTCTAGAGAAAAGAGATTTTTGTACAGGGTTACTAGCTAAGCACAAAGGGAAGGAGAGCACCTCATCTTTCCTTGGTATTGAGTAACCCAAGAAGCTTTTATCTTCTTGGCTGGCAGCATCATCACAGTCTCTCCCTGGAGATTAGTAAACCACCAGAGTTACTGCAGAAGCATGGAAACACTTTCCAGAAGGAGAAGACAAAGCTCTGCTAGGGCAGAAGGACCCCTCATGCTGGGATATTATACCTATTCCAAGCCAAAGTAATCAAAATGCTTTCAGCAACTATTGCTCAAGCAGTGCATGTCCTCCACTCTTCCTCCCAGAAGACTGAGAGGCATTAGTTGAGTCATTTTTTTTGTAAATCAAGGATGTATACTTAATGGTGGGTAAACATCTAGACTGTCTTCTTTAGGTAGATTAAATTTCTTTCCCTTTTTTTCACTACAGTGAGTTATGCAGTTTTAGTGAAGTAACAGTTGCTATGGGTGCCACAGCAGGTATTCAACCACTTGAAAACTATCCAACACTTCAAATTTGCAATCCCCAATATACATTGGCCTAGCCTTGTGATTTAGAAGCCATTACTCGCATCTTCTAGCCATTACTCTTAAAATGCAGAAACCCTTTCTTTCTCAGACTAATTTACAATTTCTCTTCTTATTTTCTTGGCAACAGTTTTCCTGGTGCCTGAAGTAATAAGATATACAGTGCAGAACTGCTACTCTGGAAAACAAAACCAAAAGTTACTATACATTTTAAAAATAAGACTTCAAAGAGAGAAAAAAAGTCCTTTAAAAGTATTTATTAGATATCTTTTAATAGCAATAGTATTGGGAGATAGGATTCCTAAGCTCAACTGGTTGGTTGTTCTGTGTCCCATACCAGGAGATATACAAAGTACCAGTATGACTGGCCAAAGCTTTTATAGCTGTTACATGTCACAGAAATGTATGCCATAACAGGTGACACCAAATGGAAGTGCTCTTAACCTTTCAGCCCCACTAGGAAACCCATACATGCACACAGCCCCCATCTTGATCTCAGGGAAATAATTTATAAGAAAGATGTATCTCTAACTTACTCGATTTCAGTTAAGAGAAGGCAAGAAGGCAGAACTGTACACACCACTGCATCTGACAGTCTCTTCAAGGACCACTGGAAAGGCTATGTACCTCAGCAGGTTCTAGAATACATCTTTTCACAAGGGATCAGCCTTCCTTACACTGCCACATACCCTTCAGCTCTTCCAAGTAGGGCTCTTTGTCTCAAACTGTAAACTTAGTGGCACTATCAATGCTACATTCCTTTTTCAGTCCTTGCATTTAAGGCATGCATTGAATCTGCCCCAGGGCATGTGGAAAATTAAACTAAAACTAAATTTTTGGTATTTCCCAAATGGTGCACTAGTATAAGGTTAAACCACTCTGTTGTGGAGTCTACGTTTGCTGCACAGAGGGAGTATAAAACTTAATTAATTGATATTTGTAGAATGTGAGCTTCTCAAAAGGAAGACACTGTGTAAGTAGTAATTACTCCTATTAAATGTAGTATTGGGGGAAACGATCACACTCTGTGGACAGAAGCTACCTCCTCTGCTTTTCAAATGGTGAGAACATAGGAAGCAAAGTAAATGGAGACTGCCTTCCTTATCATACATTAGAATATTCGTAAAGTTCAAGCCAAAAGTTATTCTCCTGGTATTTGTTCAGGCCCTTTGTATTGCAAACCTGAGCTGGGGACAGGATCACAGAGTCACATAATCTCAAGGGTTGGAAGGGACCACACTTACTAGGTGTAGACATTTCCTAGGTACTAAGTGTGGTCTCTGTGGAGGTTAGTCAATTGTAATGAGTGCTTTCTATCTGCAATCCCACCAAATGGAACTGCCTTCTACTACAATACAACTGTCTCTTGTTGAAACAAAAGTAATCAGAAGCAGATCCAGGATAAAAGGATAAAAGAACTTTGAGGGGAAAAAATAAGGAAAAGGGAATGAAGAGACAGAACCAGAAAATAGAACCTTAATATTAGCAGAAGGATAATGAAAGTTTTTATACAGATAAGTGAATTGCTTATGTAAAAAATTATAAATTTTGTTATCACAGTCTGGTAACTTGCCTCAGTTGCCAAATTCACAGTTATTTTTTTCTCATCTGTTAATATTACAATGCTATTTTAAGTAAATCAAGTACCAAAAAAAGTATATGAAATCTTGATTGTAATCACTGACTTCACCTTCCCACAATATAGGAAAAACTAAGATTTGTGTCCTTGGAGTGAAATTGTGAGAATTGCATAATATTTTGTGGTATTGCTAAAGCAGGAGCTGTCACTCTTCAAGAATGGCACTACAAAGGTGAGATCCCAAATGTAAGTTGTTAACGATAAACCGTTAACGATGTGAAAGTGCAGTCAGGTTAAGTGAGGGCAATGACCACTTTGTGATTTGTCACCATGCTACTTCATGTTTCATCGCTTCCTTTATCAGAGCACATCTCACTCATAAAAAAGAGATCCAAGCAAACATGAAAGATAACATGACAGAAAGGAAAATGAAAGAGTATTTTACACTATTGTTTCTTTTCTCAATGGCTAGCACCTCTAAGAATAACATTCAGTTAATTCCAGCGTTACATTATCATATTTTCCCCTTCACTTTTCCCTCCAGACTTTGTTTGTATCTTGGGCCAGAGTTGCAATGTCTTGGCGTACTGTCAAAGCATTAGTATGAAGAAACCTCAAAGCAGTAGCTTTCTTTGTATAGCATTTTTATTTTATCATTAGACCGACTGGACATCTCTTTTATGGTTGCTAGGCAGAGAAAGAGAGTGTGCGTGTGTGTGTCTGAATGTGTATGTGTACACGTAACGATGATGCCCAGCCAAAAATATCTATGACCTTACCAGCTACATAAAACCTAGAAGCCAGAGATGTTATCAAGAAAGAAAGCTGTCTGACTGCAAGAGCAGGGAGAGAGGGCAAGAACCACCCCAAATCCTCAGGAAAGCATATTTTTTAAGTTCATGTCCCGTATATGACCACCACATAACCTTTAACTGCTGAAGCTTATGCTGCTGTATTATAAAACAAGTATCATGTAATTCAGAACCGTGGGTAACATGGAAGTCTGTCAAACTCGAATTCACCTTTATGTTGCTTCATAAAGAATTTTTAATTAGTCTATCCAAGCCCTACAGATTACTTTGCAGACTATTCCTTTCAGTATAGTAATCTGAGCAAATTTTAAAAAGATGATGCCATAGAAGTTACTTTTAAAGTGGATTTTGAAAGGAATTATCAAAGTTGAAGCAGTCTTGAGATACAACTGCAATATTTTCTGTTTGCTTGAGAAGTATATCCTTCCATTGTTCATTTCCTCACACCTTAAAATGCCTGTACATATAGAGAGCAGTTCTTGGTGATAGCTCCAGAGAAATGGTCTAATTAAAGGAAATTTACGGATTCCTGGAACTAAAGAAGTGTTATAAAGTCCTGGGGAAATGTCTCCAACTTCCTCTTCCCCACCAATAAATCTCCCAACAGTGTCAGGGTTTTTTTTCTCTACGGCTCACTAACCTTGATGGATGAGTGTAGCCTAATCAACAACTTAGAGAAAAAAAATGAGGAGGGGCTAAACATTTACAAAGTAAACATGACTAAAAGAGTTAATTTAAACAAGGAAAACATCTATGTAGCAGTGTGGGTATTAAAGGGTAACTCTTCTGATATTGTCTGATTATTTTTGTTTTCTGTAAGATACAGCACCACTGGTGTATTTAGAGAAATTAAGAAAATCTAGTCCTTTAAACAGAAGGATTTGCATCCATTTATGAAAATACAGCACTGCCAAAGCATCTCTGTAAATTAATTGAATGAATGCACTGTTGCCATATAAGGTTAGCAAACAACAGGACGTGATCCTTATAGAAATGCTATGGTATCAATATTTAGGAGCATAATTATTTATTACTTGCCCTTCCAGGAGAAAAAAAAAAGAAAGGCTTAAAAACCAACAAAGACAATAAAGAAGGGGAAAAAATGTCCAAACAGCTAATTCGAAACCACTTCTACCGCCTGTGCCCTCAAAGCAGGCAAAGCATTCTTCAGCCAGCCAGATCATTTCCTCTCACAGAAATCAATCCAGGGTTTTTATAAAACAAAGAAAATAGTGAATATATAATTGTGCAACATTGTTTTAAAGCTAATAAAATTCAACAATACAAATTCTGAATGGTTACAAAATCAATGTGTTCTTTTCAGCTCACTTCTTTTCTGCGGGATGATGACCACTAGTATCCCTGTGCTTTCATCTCTTATTAGAGAGGTCTACACTGCAATGAATAAAGCAGTTTCAAAAGCAAATAAGATAACCACATTATCAAGGAAAAATAGTAAGAGCTCTCCTACATGTTCTAGTTGAAGTGATGGAAAGGTTTGCAAATAGTGGTGAAAGAAGTAATAAATCCACTGTTTGGTATACTTGATAGTAAAGTTTTTCCATATTTAGGATCAATAATAATTTTCAAAGATATCAATGGTTACTATGAAAGGGAAGGATTTGGAAAGGAGACAGAGAGCTGTGAAGAGGACTTTATAGAATTAAAGCAAAGGAAATGTAGGTTACATACTAAGAAAATGAAACAACTTTCCAAGATAATGACAGACTTAAAAGATTACATAAAAAGAGACTGTTTTTATTCTGCCACTAGAAGTTTGGGGTTTTTTTTGGTTTTTTTTTTTTTTTTTTTTTAATGTGCATATTTATCAGAAAAGATTTATAGACAAGTGAATCTGTCTTTGGCAGACAACTTCTTGACTGGGTGATCTTCTCTGTCTTCTGACACAGAAAAATAAAAAGATCAGAAAATACAAGAAAGGACAGACAGGAAAAGAAAAAGCCATTTTAGTTTAATAAACATTAATGTATTGTTCTGAATCACTACCCTTAAAGATGGCTTGTCCATGATATGTGACTCAGAACCTTCTTTAGAATTAATATGGGAAAAAATTAAACCTATGTGCTGAATCCTGGGTGCTGTAACAGTGATCAGAACTTTAGTGTGTGATTCAAGACATCTACATCAAGACATCTTGATGCTGTTCATGAACTGTGATTCTAGTCACAGCACTCACTTGACTCTGTCTCACTTTCAAAGCCCATAAAATAATATTTGCTGTCTTGTTATGTTCTTCTAAATTTATTGTTGCAAATCTGAAGTCAGGGCTACATATTATGCTTACTGTTTTTCTCATTGTATTGCTATTCCTGATATTGATATTCATATTTTAACATGTCTTGCCTGACAAAACTTTTAAATCAAGCTAACCAAAGAACTTTTGAAACTGTACACACATGATGAAGGTTTCTATTTGTCATTGCTCAATATTAAGACAATGTGAAAACATAACCATAATGTAGCTGACAGTTTGAGGATTTTATGTCTGCTTCTAACTTAGTCTCACTGGAAGTATCTAACTTCTCCTTCACATGCATTGGCCCAATAAATAAATATATCCATGCCATTTAATAATGGAATTAAAATCTTGAATGAAAATGTATCTTTTGACAACTCCATCTTCTGGGCATTCACTCAACAGCACAACTAACTACGAAAAAAATAATAAGTGCTAGCAAAAGTACCAAAGGACTGAAACTCAACCACCTGTTAAATTATACAAGTACTCCCTGGTGTAGTTTTATTGCTGGCCAACTAGGCCTCTTTCAAATCATATTTGAGACAAGATTCGGGAGGTAACAGTATTCTCCATAGACAATTTGCCTACACTTACCTTCTTTGGAGGATTAGCACATTTTAATAATATGGACATAGGTCACTCATGACAATTGACCTTATTGGCATCAGCTATCTCAGACACATTTAATTTCCCGGTGTAAATGTTGCCAAGCTGCTCTTACATTAAATAAACTAATTTTTATTCCATCTTGAGCCAAAAAGAAATGGAACAATTTCTTTCATTAAAAGTATTCTGCAGCTTATTGGCTGCAATTTTAATTCTTAGTCTATTGTCTCTGTCCTTTAACTAAATGACAGCTTGATCTGAAAAGACTTAGGAGGCTCTTGCGTCACTACTAGATAGCTGTAACTTCCTCATATTTGAGCCATCCACACAAAACCTTACAATCTTCTGTTAAGTCAATCCAGTCACATAATGTGCTTTACAACATTCATTGTTTTTTAAAAACCCATGTCTCCAATATTTTTCATAAGTCCACGTTACAGTATCTGGTTTCCCTTTAGTATATAAGTTTCCTTTCCAACATCACAAGTAAACTCACAAAAACTCAGAATCACTCTTACTGTTTCAGGAAGCTGTCTCCCTTGTAGCAACCACAAGCTCTACCACTTTTAATGATTAAACGTTGGCTGCATATGGCACAGCCTAGTAGCCAATCTGCTTTATTATGCTACCACTGTATCTCACAGATAGATATATTGTTAGCTTTGTAATATAGCTGCTTTGGCTCCTTAATCTTGGGACTACTTATTTGTAGCACAAGATGACCTTTAACAAAAGCTTGTCCTTTGTCCATGGTAGTGAGATGTAAGTGGATTTTCAAAGCAGAAAAGTGGTAGTCTTCATGAACTGAAGATGTAGTAGTTTGCATCTCATTCAAATGACAAGTATACAGATTAATAACTAATGTATTATTAATATGTATTTATTTCCTCTGCTGTATCTAGTTTTATAGCAGGATGCATAATTAATGTACTATTTTAATCATGTTATAATAACGAAAGTTTCACAAAAGCAATACACAACTGGGTTTCGTGCAGTCAGCGATGTCTAGTGGGAAGCATTTTCATGTCAACTATAAATAAATAATTAGAAAGATAAACAAAATGCATGTCACTGGCATTATTAAGGCAAAAGGTCTTTCTATAGTTTTGTTAAATATCAACAAAAGACACTGCAAGGTTTCATTTCTGTTGTTTGTTTTAAAACAAGCCACTTGGAAGAGAACAGATTGGAAAAATTCAGCCACCGAATTACTGACCTGGCCTTCTTATAAGGTTTGATGTACCTCAGTGGTTTATTTCTCATAAGATGCTCACACAGTAATGGGGAAAGAAAACTGACAAGAAAAACGGTTGGTCGTGGGCAAAAGGTGGGGGATGGAAGGAAGCATTGATTTCTCTAAATGGAGAATGCAGGTCTATACATTCTAACAACAAAATCCACGAATGAACAAGGAAAAGCACTAGCCCCAGGACTGGCAGCCCGATGTAACTTGTGATAAAGGAAAAGTACAGGATTTCCCATCTATGAAGACCATTGTGCTTCTCTTCTTGTATTAGGACACCTTTGTAAAGATCTGCACTGAAGTTCAGTTATGTGACCATAAACTTTACAGGCTACATTGCCTGTAAAAATTACTCCCTACTGTCCACTGTTAATATATAATTAAATATTCAAAAATAATAATGGCTAAGTTACTTAAATAAATCTACTTAACATCAACTATATCAGTGTTCCATGATAAGAAACCCCTCTAGCAACTACAGACTTGAGTTTTTCAAGTGACTCTACCAAGGTCCTTTAAATCTAAAAGCAGCAATAACAACCATCAGGACTTTTGTCTCTCACAGATGTGATAACTCTCAGGAGATACTCTGCTTGCTTTCTTTGTGAGATATTGGTGCTTCTGTTTGTTACTTTATTCTATCACCATTATGATTGTTTTGCCATTTACTTAAGAGTTATAATTAGGATAATGTGAACATCAGTGAAGAATACATCTAGAACCAACTACTCTGCTGGTGGACATGGGCACAATTCTGTTAATTTCCATGAACTTTTATAAATAATGCTAGGGGAAAGGGGAAGAGGAAATCTAATATTTCAAAGGCACTTAAATCAGTCTGTTTTGAGTAATAATAATAGGGCCAAAAACTAATTATGTAAAATCTAACCCAAAAAGTGTTGATTCCAGAAGACATGTCCATGATGCAGCCTTGTCAATGCTGAAAAAGTTGCAAAATTCCTACATTAACAACTAAGAAGAAATTTCTATTGACGGTAGAGTATGTAGGACAGTTTATCTGGTAGTTTTATACAATTCTTTATGTAGGGCTGATATTTCTGGTTAAGGGATGATAAAATGACAAGCAGGCAAGTTGAATCCCTCAAGTTAGTAAAGCTTGAGGAGACACCATAAAAATAAATAAGAAAAATATTATTTTGGAAACAAGTTCCATGGAGTGACAGGATGAATTCCAGTTTTGGCATAGCACAGCTTCATATATTTCTTTGCCATGGGCTGTGCTAAACATACAAATGTCTGCATTTTTCACTTAGGCCATAATCATCAGGTTTGAACTCAGTCATCCAGTTTCAGTGTGCAGGTACATGATGTCTTTTGCTTTTACTGTCTTGGTCTTTCTTTTGCTGTTCTCTGTGATTTTTCACTGCATTCATCATTCCTGAACTTTTGAATTCCCTTTAAGCTTTTACTCTCTACTTGTGAAATATTAATTTACTTTTAGCTTGTATATTTCTTTAAATATCGTAGTTTCTCACTCTACTGGTCATGTCTGTTGTCATGGTCAGTTGATAACAGAATGTACATTATTATTTTTCATTTTATTTATTTTTTTAAAGAATTATCTTGGGCTACTTGAAAAGAATGGGATAGAAAGATATAAAATTTTACAGGGAAGGCTTGCAAAGATATTCTTTTTTGAAAAAGTAGTAGCACTTGGGACTGCCTGCAGTTGGGAAGGTTGAAATGATTCAACTAAAAGTATGAAGTTAATGCAGAGAAATTAAAACACATTAAACTATATGTAGATGCTCTCATTTTGAATTAAAATGTCTTTATTTTTTTTGTAGTTTAATTCTCCCTTAAGCACTCAACTTCTCAATAAGAGTTTCCATACAGGGGCTTTAATGGTCCTTAATTTAGCTGCATTAACTTCATCCTTTTAGTTGTTCTCCCACATAGAATTGCCATAAGATATCTAACTGCTGCATTTGCTTAGAGATTGCACAGTTAGGAACATACAAGGCCTATCTAAGTGGTGCCATTTATAACAGCATTAATTTGAACCTCAAAACTATTAATACAGAATTATTATTGCAAAACTATGGACATTTCAAAGCTCCTTTTAAAACTCACATATATTTTTAAAGTGTTCTTTTCCACAGGAGATCTCAAAACACTATGCAAAATATGCAAATTTTGTTGTTCCTATTCTTCTGAAGAAGTGAAGCAACAGAATTTAGGGTGAAATGCATAAAGGAACTTAGTATCATTGAGATCTTCCCAAGTCTTGCCACTTCGTAGGCAAACACTTCAAAATAAAAACAGTACTACTTAATATTCTAAACATGTTTTGAATGAAAAGGACGGTGGTCATGACTTCTTGCAGTTAAAACTCATTGCTCTTGGTGTGTGTTAAGCTCCCTTGCAGAGCACCTATCCAGAGCAGATTATTATGTGATCTAGGCACAAGGATGCTTATTTTGTAAATCTAAATATGATAAAGTGCAAGTTGGACTGTTCTTCCAAGATAACAACGGTTCTGGGAAAATCCTGACAAAGAACTTTGGCTCACTTGGGAATTTGAAAATTGAAAACCTACACCACCAAATGTCTAATTAACATGAAAATCATGAAATATGCTAACAAGTGGGAGTAAAATGGCTGGTAAAGTTGATAATAGCATAGAGATGCTTTCCAGGCTTCCTGAAAAGCAGTTCAGGTTGGAACAACAGCGCATTCTGGCATAATTATATATCTCCCAGGTTGTCTTTTGAGAAAAAGAAAAGAAATAAAGAAGTTCAGTTATACAACCCAAAGGGACAATGCTCACTTTATGACAAAAAAACCTCAAAACAAAAAACAAACCTAGAATGAGCAGATAGAATTGGTAGTGTCACCTGGGATTTTAGCCCTTTGGGCTGGCTGATATGGGAATTGTGAGGCAGAGGGATGAGACAGGAGAAGATTTAAGTCTGAGAAAAAAAAAAGAAAAAAAGAAGGAATAGAGCTTCTGGAAACACAAACACTGAGAGAAATGTGGTTTTTTGTTTTGTTTTGTTTTTTTACTTTAAAAAAAGAAGAAAAAATAGTTTGTCTTAGATATGCAGAGAGAAGCAAAAAGAACAAAGATTACGCTAAGGTTATGGTCCCAGGAGGCAGGAGGGATAGTGAAGTTGTAAATGGAGACAGAAGGGAGGCAGAGGAAAGGGACTGAGGGGAGAGATAAGAAACGGTTTATGTTACAACAAGTCTAAATGTCATGCACTTCTCTTCCCCCTTTTCAGTTAACAAGTGTTCTGAACCACAAGAAACATGGATGGTATCAGGAAGGTAAGGTCTTCCCAAGGGACTACTGTCATGGCTGGGTTATTTCTTTTTACCTCCCCAACACTGACAAGTGCAATTTCAAAAATAATGTTCTGCTCTTAAATAATCTAATTTATGTGTTAATAATTTGGAGTTTTCATAAAAAATATTTAAGAAGGCAATATTTACTGCAGATGCCAAATGAAAGAAAAAAACAACAAAACACCATGAAAGACAAGGGAGGGAACATTTTCAGCTCTGAGTGTCAGATATATTTACAATGTCATTGTATAAGAATCATAAAAAATATGTACCTATACAGACAATAGACATTTTCATATTTGTACATGAACTCGATGTTCAGGTGTACTCAAATTTAAACTGCTCTTTGACCTTTCACCCTTCACTCAGGGCACCTTTTCCCTCTCTTCCTCACCTGCAAGCACCAGTGCTCATATGACCCCACAGGAAGCAAATTTAGCTGGTTCAGCCAGAAGAGAATTACTTACTTTATTTCGGTACTGTTTGTTTTCTGTGAACATGGCACACAGCAACAGCTCACAGAGGTCAGGCAGAGCAGTGGATGGGGACTTGCACCTGAGGGCAAGGGAGGAGGTATCTCTGCAGGGCAGATTTTGCTGGTTTATACTCCCAGGGACCTTCAGCAAAGAGGATCCTTTTCTGAAAGGGTCAAGTGTATGTTTGCAGTTCTGCAGTTGCAGAGTTTAACTTTATTTTTTTCCCCATTATAATTATTTTCAGTTGCTCCAAAGTTGATCTGTCTGGAAAGTATATTTATGAAACAGCAATGGTTTACATTACAGTTCTGTGGTTTATTTCACATAAATGTTAAATGTGATGGATATTACCAGGTAGTTTTCAGTTCTCAAAACCATCCTGTTTTTTCCTTCTATTACTACCCTGTATTTTGTTTTTCCCTCTCTCTTCTTTCAAAATCCAGTAGTACAATCAGTGTGTAAAGTTAGCAGTGTTGAAATGAGCATTTCTGTGACACTTCTCATTATAGTGACTGGAAGTTTACTCTCCACTGATGTTTGTACTAAGCAAGCAAAGAGAAACGAACCTAGCTTTTAAACTATACTGCATAAAAACCAAGCAAAGAGAACAATAACACTACTGATGTTTTGAAAATGAAATCACCTGTATCTCAAATCATTGCATACTTGATACAAGGAACTATCCATCTTTCTCTTAAGTTTAAGTAATTTCGTCCCCCGCCCCCTGTTTTTTTTTAACTTACAGTGTGTCTGATAATACCCTCAATATACTGGTAAATTTATCAAGTTGAGGTCTTACAGAAGCATCATTCTTCCTGTTGCTTCAAGCAAAAGGAGATAATATACCACTGATCAAAATAATTTATCCTCAGGTAATGTTGGTTCCTAAGTCCCTTGTGAAATAAAAAATAAAATCCATTGCAGTTGAAGGGAAAGCATTGGAATTATGCAACATCTTGCACAACTGGCAGAGAAAAGACAGAAAGAAGTTACTTAGAGTGCTCCAAGAGTCATTGTAACTAAATAATCTGTACCTATTGTCACCCTTTGCAATGCAAACCTCTTCTGCCCATAGAAAACTTCACTTTTAAACAGTAAGCTTATTCATGTGAGAGGTCTTTACAAAACTCACTTTGACCATGCCTCTCTATTCCTCAAAGCTTCCATGTTCTTTCAAGCACAGCATAGCTACATCAGATACGGGTGTTATTTTTCTTTAGGAATCTGTCTGGTCTGCTTAAGTCATTTGTCACTTAGAAACCATGATGAGCAGTGATACTCTAAAATTTTGAAAGAAATGCCAGCCTTTTAACAAATACACAGTCAAAGAACCACATAGGCATCTTACTGGTACTACAGGTTTATTACAATGATGTATCCAAACCTAAATCTCAGAATAAAGAAGCTATCACTATCTAAACAGATGGCAGATAATCACGATAATTTCCAGACAAGTCCCAGCTACCTGGATTCCTTATAGAGGCTGATCCTGTCCAGTTCATTCCTTCTCAGGGAAGAAGGTTATGTTTATCTCATCAAAAATTAGCCTGGAAGCTGAAGCCTAGACTTTCCTCACAGTTAGTGGAAGGAGAAACCATCAGAAGATATTCCTTCCCTGCTATTGTAAGTTCATACCTGTTAAATGTCTTATTTATCTGTGTCCTGTCCTTTCCTAAAAGATCACCTCTGAATTCAGAGTGATTTAATGCCTTTTGCAAGACTTTAGGCAACCTTTAAAATTCAGTTTATTTCTACACCTATGTCAACATCTGGGAAAGGGTCAGACAGACCAATTTTTCCCAGATGCCTTGTCTACGCAGAGACATGTGGCAAAATTATTCCACATTTAATTTTTAAAGTAGATTATTTAAACTACATTAAATCTCTGGTAGTTGTAATTCATTTGGAAAGGAGTTAAGTTAAATCAAATCAAGACAATTTTTATTCTAAGTGAACATCTACACCAGGACTTAATTAGGTTTAACTAATCCACTCTAAATTCGTTTCTACAGATTAATTTTCCTGAAAGTCTCCATGTAAACAAGCTTTTAGTGAACTAAATGTAGTCCCACTAAATTATTACCAAAACTTCATTCTGTTTCAAACATGGACTGTGTTTTGGTATGTATTTGCTTGTTCAACTTTGACCACCAGCATATACAATAGAGACAACATAGTAATAATCCATTTAAATGCCACTACTACACTAACAGGCGTTTTTTTTTAATGAAATAGTCTTGCTTTTAGAGGATTAGCTATTTAAAAGAATGTTTTAGAGGCACTGCCATATCAAAAAGAAATGTGTATGTTTTTGTAGCTGATTTTTAAATGCTCTTTTTTTTTTCTTTATGTGCTGTAAAACACTATTTAGACAATATGCAAGGAATATTCTCAAATAGTCCTGCATAGCAAAGGCCTTATTCTAGATCATGTTTACTCATTTAAAAGAGAAAAAAAGTAAGACCCAAAAGAAAAACAAACTTAAACCACTGATTATTCTTCTGTAGAGATATCTTGAACATAAAGAATTTGATGTAATTTAATTGTAACTGTGTGTAGGATGCTGAGGGACAAAATTAAGGAATGAGATGCAGTTTAAATGTTTCCTCATACATTTAAGGACCTTTTCTGCTTTGTCTGCATGGTAACATAGTAATTTCAGCATTTTGAAAGAAGAAGGTGGTAACGTGTGTCAGAAAACATAGTCTTTATCCCCAATTCTAACTAAGCTTTCTTAATTTGATCTGAGACAAGTCATTTCCCTTCCTGCACCTCACTTTCCTAATATGTAAACTGTGACTAACAATATTGAACTCCTTTGTGAAGTACTCTCAGATCTACGGTCAAAAACATTAAGAAATGCAGAGTACTATTTTAGTATTTTAGTAATTTTACTGTTTTACTCTTTTAGTATTAACAATGAAACACTGACACAATGGTATAATCAACAGATATTAGATCTGCTCAAACTACTAGCAGGGAAAAAAAATGTACAATAGAAAGTACAAGCATACCTTTAGAAACCTAACATCAAGAAACCTCATATCTGCCTGAAAAGCAATGAACTTAATACTTCCCTTGGATTTCAACAAAATGCAATACATTAGAGCTTAAAAGGAAAGGAGAGGGGAGGTAAGAAACTATGTTCAGGTCACACAAATTGATGACAAATTTATTAATACTACAGCATTCACCTCCAACTGACTGCTTGGAAACTTATGAAACGTTATAAACACAAAGGTCATTGCAGCCAAGAAATGAGGTGATTCCCAAGATGGAGTCGCTAAACATAGAGAACCCTCAGTAGTAAAATAAAAAGCTGTAACATAAAAGTTCTCTCAAAATAATTGTCTTTGTTGCTGACTTGGCTTTACTCAAACAAAACTACAGGCAGAATTATGTGTGTGGGGTAAAGGCTGGGACACTTAACGACATCAGCTTCAGTGAGGAGACAGTTCATCGCTTTCTGCCCTTTACCATCCCAAAACGACTATCAGACAAGGAAAATAAAATAATGAAACTGAACACTAGAATATGAATTTAAATTAAGCAGTTAGCAGTAGCAAAATATTTATTATCACTTTGCTTAGTGCTATGAGAACCTTCAAGTTTTCTAACATCAAAGTCATATGAGGATCTTATTTTTTTATCCAACACAGAAGAGATCTCTTTGGCTTATAATAATGGACTTTTGGAGCTGTTTCCTTAAACCTTAAAGCTGCTAAAAACCAATTTTCCCTGTTATATTTCTCCTATTTCTCCACAATATTCTAACTTTTTTTTTTTTTAAGAGTGTCATGGTTTGACATGACAGCCTTTTCTGGTAAGGGGGAAGGGGCTGTAAAGATGGCGCCTGTAAGAAGTTGTTTGCAACTCTCCCCAGCTCCGAGCCAGACCTACTTCTGGGGCTGAGCCAATTAGACACCTCCACGATCACTTTTTAAGAAGAAGCCGGAAGAGGAGGTT